>ML783312.1:57542-98755 GCA_009831015.1 Picea engelmannii | reverse complement strand
ATCTTTGAGTATCGGACAGAGGGAGGAATTTTGGGAGTGGCATTGACAAAGTGGAAAGAGTTGCTGGAGGTTTTGGGCTCAGTGGGCTAGGATATCCATTGATATCCTAGGGCTAGGCACTAACTAGTCGACAGGGAGGTCGGTTTTGGGTGGTGTCCTAAAGAAGCAAGATAAGGAAGCAAGCTGCGGATAGAATCAGAGTTAAGGTATTTTGTTAAAATTTATGTATTATTTTGTATAAAAATTTGTTATTGAATTTTATTACTATGAAAAATAGATTGCGAATGTGTCAGATTAAGTAAATTTTAAATTTTACTGTAGTGTTATAATTCAATGGTTGTTTAAATTAGTTCAAAGCCATTACAGATTATTTAGTAAATAATTCAACTCGTTGTTCTTTATTACATGCTTCAATTAAACCTCATTGAAAGCACTGATTGGCTGCAGATCCATGACGTTCCACCCAACCTTAGATCTCACTACTGATAAATTATCATCAGTGTATCATCCACGAGAAGGGGCTATGACTCCACCAGAGAAATGGCTTCCCAAGATAACCACCATCCACAATTAATACCAACATGGTCTAGGTAAAGATACCAAACCTCAACAACACTCCAAGAAATAGTCTCTCATTCCCCACATGATCATGCAACCCAAGGTAGTTTTCCCTTTCTCTGATCAATTGTCCTTCAGCTACACCCCTACCCTTCTCAGGCTCTAGCATAGGCCAGACAAAAATTTTGAGAGCATCATGGCTCCAAGAGTTCCAGCTTCCCTCAGAGGTCTCCAGGTACCCTCCAAGCCTCATACCTGGGAACCTATCCCCACACTTCTCCCTCCAGGGCTCCATCCTTCTCCAAGGAAACCCAAGGAGAATTATACACACACCCAGATCCACCTGGGATCTACAGGGTAATATCCATTGTCTCCAATCAACATCTTCCCTAGAGCTACTATTTGTAATCAACATTCCAACTTTAATCAATATTGTCTCATCTACATCACACACATGCAGTTATCATGAGAGAACATTATAAAAATTCCATTTTAGAAATCAAATTAATTTCATAAGGAATTCACCTTTTCTCAAAATATGAAATTCTATCTCATAATTTTTCATGGTTGTTGCCATAGTAGGAATGTAGTCTTCCATATGGATTTCACCAACACCATACCGAATACCACATTTCCTACAACGCTTCCATCTTGCATTCAACCAACATATTGTCAATATTTCCTGTACATCATACTTTCATTGCAATATGTACCAAAACTTTACAAAGTGATCTTAGAATTTTATACACATAATAATTCATTCACAATTATCAAAAATATTATTTAATGGAATGAATTATCATTTTATGCATATGCATGTTCACAATTAATATCAGTAAATCCATTACTATTTTTTCTGAACATATATTTTCCGGTAGTCAACGCTCATGTGACTACTTGACTTGCAACTTTCCTAGTGTAATGTCCTAACAACTCTTGAAACGTTGTCAATTCCATGAGTTTGTAATATTTCAGTCATTAGTATAATTATTTACATTCAATAACATATATGAATTCACTCACAAAATGAATTCAACAAATGCATTTAAGTATACAATTATATCATGCATGAGTGCAACTCTACCATTTACTATGCATGAGTGCAATTCTCAATGCATATCTATTCAATGCACCTTTGCATTGATTTTCATAATGCTCTATATCTAAGTCATGTATCTCACCATTGGTAAATTGGAGATCTGGCCAAAGCCTTTGTTAATATTATGGTAGCTTCAAGAGGTATGAACCTCTATTATGACCTATGACGAGACTAGAATCCTCCAAAAGGAAGCAAATAATTGAAGGAAACCCTAGACAATTTGTCGGCTGAACAAATATACTTATATTGAATTTATTGATGCCCAGAAGGTGAAGTCGGCCCAGTTAGACTGGCCAGGTCGGCCCCAGTTAGACTGGCCAGTCCACTATAAATACAGGGCACTAGTTTCATTGTTTTTCATCTTAGCAGTTGTAGTGAGAGCAATATCTGTGCAGGCAGTTGCAGGTAGCATCAGTTTCGTGCACAAGTTTCTGGGAAAGATGGGAAAGTGGTGCGCTAGCTTTTGGGTGGGATCATCAGTTCAATTTTGTTTCTATTCTTTTTCTTGGTGCATTTAGCCTCTCTTGGCTATTGATTGTAGCTGAATTCTCTTCTCAGTCAAGGTCAAGGTGCACGAAGGGTGGCTTAAGGATTGTGGTTGGGTGACGAGGGTATCATCAATGGTTAAATGAGCACAATCCTCTATATTCTAAGAGGTTATGGGCCCACACCCCCTTCAGTCAGCCTAAAATGTTGGAAGGAAATATAACTGCTAGGTATTGAGGTCATTGAGGAACTGTCGATAGGGTTACTAGCAGGAGCGACTTCCAAAGAACTGCAGCTAGGGTTACTAGCAGTAGCAATTACAGAAACCCTAATTCTCAGATCTGACACCTTGTGATGGAGCATCTTGCTCAAGGAGAAGATATCCAGATGCGCCCTAACTCAACACACCTATTGACTTTCCCAGAAGAGAGAAAAGACACAGTTGAAGTTTTGGATCAAGGCATGACCAGTTATCAGTCAACCGGAGACATGTGCGAAACAATCAGTCTCTTACATTACTCAGCACTTGCCGGGACAATTGAAGACGATATGTGGATAATCGACAGTGGAGATTCCAAGCACATGACAGGAGATCAAGCTAGACTCTCAGATCTAAATGAGAGAAAGACCTCGTACAAAGTGGAGCTTGGAGACAAAAGCACCTACCCCGTCGAAGGATTTGGACAAGCCTCCATCAAACTGGAATCAGGTGATCATGTTCACTTAAGAAATGTTCTATATGTACCTGGTTTAGAAAAGAATCTTGTATCAATATCATGTTTAGAAGACAAAGGAAACATAATATCCTTCATAGATGAAAAGGTGTTATCATGGCATAAAGATTCCAGCATAGAAGATGCTAGGGTTATTGGAAGACATGAAGGGAATCTATATAGACTACTAGAATGAAATGAAGAAGCCTTAGTACATGATGAAGTCAACCCTAATGAGCTTTGGCATAGAAGGTATGCTAATATCAATTATCAAGCATTACCTTTCCTCAGAAAGATGGTTGAAGGGATACCAAAATTGAAGTCTACACACGAAGGAATTTGCAAGGGATGTGCCCTTGGGAAAAACATTAAGAAACCATTCCCAAGAAGCAATAACAAATCTAAGGAAACACTAGATCTAATACACTCAGATGTTTGCGGTCCAATGCCAGTCAAATCCTTAGGAGGATATCTCTACTACTTAACTTTCATAGATGACTATTCAAGGAAGACGTGGCTATACCTACTAAAGTCAAAAGATGAAGTATTCAGCAAGTTCCAAGAATTCAAGGCAGAAATAGAAAACCTTATGAACAAGAAGATCAAGACATTAATAACAGATAATGGAGGAGAATACACCTCGAAAGAGTTTGTTGCATTCTGCAAATCAGTAGGGATTAGGAGGGAGCTAATTGTTCCTCATAATCCTCAACAAAACGATGTAGCAGAAAGAAAGAACAAATCTATCGAAGAAACATTAAAATCCCTATTGAACGATCAAGATCTATCCATGTTTCTATGGGGAGAAGCAGTGATGATGGCCATATACGTGCAGAACAGAATTCCTCATCGCATATTGAAGGACATGACACCAGAAGAAGCATTTTCAGGTAAGAAACCTAACATAGAAAACTTAAGAATATTTGGATGTCAAGTTTATTCTCATATTCCCAAAGATAAAAGAAATAAACTAGAACCCTCAGGAAAGAAGGGGATATTTGTAGGATATAGTGATTCATCCAAAGCCTACAAAATATATATTCTAGATCAACACAAGATAGAAGTAAGAAGAGATGTAACATTCAATGAAAGAATGGCTTTCAGAAAATCTATTGAAGAAACTATAGAAGAAGAAGAAATTGAAGAACTAAATGAAGAAAACACAGAAGGTGAAAATAACGAAAAGGATCAACCTGATCATCCTATGGAGTTATGTGAGAATGCTGATCCAGATAATATACCAAAGAATAAGAAAATACCAGCTTGGATTGAAGCCACCTTACAAGACATAGAAAGAATCAAGGTTCCAGAAGGAACATCTAGGAAGACTAAAAGACCGAAAAGATTCTCAAGTTATGCAACATACATGACAAAGCTTCTAGATGAAGAACCTACTACATTTGAAGAAGTAGTTAAAAAGGAACAATGGAAAGAAGCTATGGCAGAAGAACACCAGTCCATTATGAGAAATGAAGTATGGGAAATTGTACCCAGACCTAAAGAGAAATCAGTTGTAACTTCAAAATGGGTATACGAGATCAAACATGTAGCAGACGGAAGCGTGGATAAATATAAGGAAAGATTCATGGCCAGAGGATTCTCCCAGAAGGAGGGAGAAGACTATGATGAAACCTTTGCTTCGGTGGTAAGGTATACTTCCATCAGAACTATCATATCTCTTGCCGCTTCCATGGGATGGAACCTACACCAGATGGATGTAAAGACAACCTTTCTCAACAAAGCTATCGAAGAAGAAGTATATATTGAACAACCTCAAGGATTCAAGGTACACTCTAGAGACACTCATGTTTGTAGACTAAAGAAAGCTCTATATGGACTCAAGCAAGCTCCAAGGGCTTGGTATGCCAGGATGGACAGTTATCTAACCAGAGTTGGTTTTTCCAAGAGTCATGCAGATCCAAACCTTTACTACAAAGTTGTGAACAATGCACCTGTAATTCTACTGTTATATGTTGATGATCTATTCATAACAGGTGAACAATATCTAATCATTCAGTGCAAGAAGGATTTAGCCTCCGAATTTGATATGAAAGATCTAGGTCTCATGCACTATTACTTGGGACTAGAAGTATGGAAGAAGCATGGTGAAGTATTCCTTGGACAAGGAAAATATGCAATAAAGATCCTTCAGAAGTTTGGAATGATGGACTGTAAGTCCATGGACACTCCTATGAATGCGGATATAAGAAAAATGAAAGTCCCAGATTCCGATCCAGTAGATCCATCTCTATATCGACAACTAATTGGATCATTGATGTATTTGGTAAATACTTGACTAGATATTTTCTTTACTGTAAATACATTAAGTCAGTTCCAGGTGGAACTAAGACAAGAGCATTGGATAGCTGCAAAGCATGTCTTAAGATATATTCGTGGGACAATAAACTATGGCTTAAGATATACCGCATCCAGTGATATCCAAATTCATGGATTCACAGACACTGATAGGGAAAGAAGTGCAGAAGACAGGAAGAGTACTTCAGGTATGTGTTTCAACTTGGGCTCCACTATGATATCTTGGAGCAGCAGGAAGTAGAAGTCTGTCTCACTTAGTACAACAGAAGCAGAGTATATGGAAGCATGTGAAGCATGCATAGAAGTAGTATGGCTAAGGAAGTTAATATCCGATTTATTTGATCAGACTCCAGAATCGACCACAATATATTGTGATAATCAGAGTTGTATAAGATTATCCAAGCATCCAGTGTTTCATGAAAGGTTGAAGCACATTGAGATAAAATATTACTTTATCCGAGATAAAGTCCAGGAAGGAGAGGTAAAGCTCAATTATATCCCCATTGATGAGCAGACAACAGATATCCTGACAAAGCCTCTTTCCAGAATTAAGTTTGCATATTTCTGAGAGAAGATGGGGATTGTGGAAATAACTCCCTTAGCTGAAAGGGAAGACTCTCTGGGATAGAGAAGGTACGCAAAAATATTTATTTCTATGATTAAAATAACTCTCCAGTTAGGAGGGAGAATTGAAAATGTTATTTATTTATTTTTGTAAGAGTCCAGATTGGACAGATGCTTTCCTGTTCGAAAAGTGGACTGAGATTTCTGACAGACAGTGGCTTCCCATTGTAGTTAACATGGGAGGCAGACTGATTGCTGATGTATCATAGAAAATGACTTCCCATTTATGGGGAGTGGTCTAGGACAGTCATTCTTCTTGGCAGTCACTCTGAGTAGTGGTCAAGTAGAATGGTCTACCTCGTCGGGCAGTCATTCTTCCGAAGTTCACAGTTGTGAGCAGTTTCAAAGAATCATTCATTTTGGAGGTTGATGCAGGACATACATTCCTCAAGGGCAGATTCATTCTTTCCAGGTTACACTTGTTTAGTGTTGGAGGAATGGCCTAGGGTGGGAAATGGTCCGGACAGTTACTCCTCGAGGGAAAACTCATTCTCTCCAGGCTACACCTTGTTTGGTGTCGGAGGAATTGCCCAGGGTGGGGAGTAGTCCAGGCTCAGCAATCAGGGACAATTATTCCTTGAGGGAAGACTCATTCTCTCTAGGTTACACCTTGTTTAGTGTCGAAGGAATGGCCCAGGGTGGGGAATAGTCCAGGACAGTCATTCCTTAGGGTAGACTCATTCCCTCCAAGTTACACTTTGTTTAGTGTCGGAGGAATGGCCCAGGGTAAGGAATGGTCCAAGCATTTCTCGAGGGAAAACTCATTCTCTCAAGGTTACACTTTTTTTAGTGTCGGAAGAATGGCCCAGGGTGGGAAATGGTCCATGTTCAGAAATCATAAACAATCCTTCTTCCTTGGTTGAGAAGAATGGGGTAGATAGCCCAGTGTTGATATTCTATATTGAGGGAAGAACTTCTTTCAGACCTCACAGATGTGAGTGAAAGATTAACCCAGATGATTATTGTTGATACTCTATACTGAGGGCAGACATTCTTTGAGATCTCACAGACGTGAGTGAAAGACTGGCCCAGATGATTCAATTTTATCATAACCCTGTTTCTATGCAGATGAAGACTACTATGGTGGAAAACATTCCTTCAGATCTCACAGATGTGAGTGAAAGATTGGCCCAGATGATACAGTTTTTATCATATCATTGTTTATATGAAAGTTTCTATTTGTTATGAAGGACAGTTTTTGTTTGTGTTTCATAAAGTCTGAATAGTTGTGTACTACTGGAATAGACACAGGTGTGTTCTATAAATTGATATTGTACCAATTGTCATAGGAGATTATCCAGTCGGATAATAATGACAGGTGCTTGTGGTGCTACCAGTTGAATGGTTTGTTGTTCTCAAGACCATACCTCCCTAGCTAGGAGGGAGTGTTAATATTATGGTAGCTTCGGGAGCTATGAACCTCTATTATGACCTATGACGAGACTAGAATCCTCTGGAAGGAAGCAAAGAATTGAAGGAAACCCTGGACAAGTTGTTGGCTGAACAAATATACTTATATTGAATTTATTGATGCCCAGAAGGAGAAGTCGGCCCAGTTAGACTGGCCAGGTTGGCCCCAGTTAGACTGGCCAGTCCACTATAAATACAGGGTGCTAGTTTCATTATTTGTCATCTCAGCAGTTGCAGTGAGAGCAATATCTACGCAGGCAGTTGCAGGTAGCAGCAGTTTGGTGCGCAAGTTTCTAGGAAAGCTGGGAAAGTGGTGCGCTAGCTTCTAGGTGGGATCATCTATTCAATTTTGTTTCTATTCTTTTGCTTGGTGCATTTATCCTCTCTTGGCTATTGATTGCAGCCAGAATTCTCTTCTCGGTCAAGGTCAAGGTGCTCGGAGGGTGGCTTAAGGCCTGTGGTTGGGTGACGAGGGTATCGTCAATGGTTAAACGAGCACAATCCTCTATATTCTAACATCCTTGACACATTCTCCATACACTTCCTATTGTCTTCTCAATTATTTGGATGCCTTCCTTTTCGACCCGAACAATACACCAAGAATATAATTCTATGATGTTCATTAGTGTTAGCAAAAAGGTTGCAGTCCAAGTTTTATTTATAAGTAGGAAGTTCATTAGATATTATGTGGTGCATATCCTTTCCATATCCATACCTTTCCATAACCAACCATGTCATGGTCTCATACATGACTAGTTTTTCCGACATCCAATCCTATAATAGGTTCATACCCTTTATTGCTTCGGTTATTACCTCATAACCAAATTAAAATGGCATGATACAATGTTAGTGTGTGCATTCAAAATCTAAGAAGATTTGATAATTATTACATGCCTCCATCCATTACCTCGCCTGGTGGTATCTTATTCACATTAATGCATTCCACTAAAATAATAATGTGATTTTAGAAATAAATCTGGCTGAGGAAATTCATACCTAAACTCCCTTCATAAATTATGCAATAAGAGTAATTAAAAATCATACATGCATGGCTTCCATTAAATGAAATTGATGATGCTACCTGATTAGCCAATGACAATAGAAGCTCCCATGCCTATTTTATCAGTCTTATAATCAACACTTAATCTTTATGTTGCCTCCTTCCATATGCAACAACATCAGTAGAAACACTTGAAAACATGTAAGAATTTTCTCTTTTGTATGTATGGTTGTCCAACAAACCATAACATAATTGTTGCTACAGTAATTGCAACAACCTATTTCTCCTTGTATCACTTTTCCTTGTTGATCCTAGAAGTCTTCAATTCTTCCTAGATTCTTGAATCTTCTTGTGCTCTCACTGTAATAATTGTACATGATTATTTCTTCCCTGAGCACTTTCTATCCAGATCACTCTTGGTTACTTTCGCATTTCCATCCAAATACTATGCTAATATTAACCTTTGGTATTTTTTTATTTCCTAGATCCATCTAGCCCAACTCACACTTGGACAAATTATAATTCCAATCATGTTTCCTTACAGACTTTGGATCTTCAACATCCATTTATTTTTTCGGAATGAACTACTTCATCCCTTTCCTAACTGAATACTTTATCACTTGAGGTCTCTTGCACCATTCTCTTCTCTTTTCTTAGCCAACCAACCTCAAACTTGACTTGCATAGCCAATCTCTAACATACTATAAAGATGCACATATGCATTCCTTGCCATCTGCATAGAATTAATTGGAAGTAATTAGCATTGCTTTTAATTTATCATTGTAATTTCCAGTGATACTTCCAACCTTTGGGAATGACACTCATGGATCTATACCACTTGAGATGGATTCTTGTTAGGTACCATCTACTTTGCATTCTATACCAGGTGTAGAACCATTTTCTTCTTCATAGTTCCTTATAGATTCCTCTTCAGAAATTCATTTCTTTTTCAAGTTCTTCTTGACTTGAGATCTACATGCTAGAATCTATCTTATCTACTTTGCACACTTGTACCCATATATTATGATGATATTAATTTTCAACATTCCACTATTACTTGGATCCCTCTGATCCAACTCCTACATGACCAAATAACATTTCCAGTCATAGTCTCGGATTAACCTTGGATATTTAACACTAATTTCTTTATTGAAGAAAATTGATTTAGCCTTTCCTTGACTGATCGTATTAGCACTTGGGTTTTCTTAATGAACCATTACTTCCTCCTGTCTTGACCCATCTGATTTCAACCTAACATGCTTAATCAACTTCCATCATGTCATATTGATGTCCTTCATACCATTCTTCCATTGTGTACTTTGATAGTAATAATGGAGGTGCTACCTCCAAACTAGAGGACTAATCCTTGGAGATGTTACATCTTATCTCCAAATATACTCCTTGTTTCTCTTTATCAGAAAAATAGAATTTTAACCTATCAATCTTTTAGATAAAATATTCGCACACTCTACTACCTTATCTGTACATTGGCATCCTTTAGAGTGAATGTACTTTCACTACATCATTCACTGCATGATCTACTCTTATACTCAATTTCCATTGAGCACCCTGATTAACATGAGTGGATTTCCTATAGTGGATTCCCAAACTTCATGGTTGCACCTAGATTCATATATTAACATTCTTCAGTATTGACCTTTGATCATCTTGTGGGATATTCTTGACATAACATTATGTCCTCAAGTTCCTTAGATCCTTCTTGATATCAGGTCCAAACTCTTTCATATTCTATAAAACCATCCTTCCTTATTCCCATTATTTGCATATCCATATGAACCTAGGGTACATGCATTATCATGTATTGCAAATGGCTTTCCCCACCTAGCATTCACATTTTGATGTGAAAATTTGTCATCCAGATTGTTTTCCCCAAACAAGAATTTCATTAGGGTTTTCCATGTTTCTTATTGAACCCAACATCTGATCTAATAACTTCTTAAAGATCCCAAATGTAAAATGAAGAATTATCTTTATCCTTCTTTCTTCTATCCATATCTAGCACTTTTNAAAAAAAAAAAAAAAAATAGGCATACAACAAAATTTGTCAGCTAGAACCACAATATACAATTTTGGTAACATTTGCACAATTTTTTCTTTTAGCTCCTGTAGCCAGCTTCCAGTTCAATCATATGTGATGGAAACTTAGCTTTCTTTCTATCTAGGGATGCATAGATCCTAGGTACACTTATGCCCATGTCCTCCACTATTTCAGCTTGTTGTACACTATGAAAAGTCCTCACTTTTTTACCCTTGAGAGGACAGACTCTAAACATATTATCTTCTCCACAAACCCAAAATTTAATAGGTGGTTGTATTGGTCTTTTCCCCCCTATCTCAATCATTCTAGGTTCCATAATGCATTGAGACTCTTTCTTCTAATTTTTCCTGAGAGATTGACTGCCCGGGTCAATTTTATAGGTCAACAGTTATATTCTATAGTTCAAGACCTTTCCAATGGTTGCTCCATTGCTCAATTCTGATTTTTGAGCAGAAATTTATGAATGTTTCAAAATTATGCTTCTTGGGAGGTAATCCCTGTACAATTGTTCTCCTTCTTTAGAGCCGAATTAGCTCTTAGACCCCTACTAGATCATCTCATAAGTACACGGGCCTTCTTTACTCCTTTAGGTGCAGGTCCATACAATTTGGAACCCTACATAATCCTTCTTTAATCCCTTTTATTTCTTCAAAATAAAAAAATTGGCCACTAGCCCCATGTTTGTCTTTAAAACAATTTGTAGGCACTAACCCTTTTTCCTTCATCTCTCAATCACAAGTGACCACGTTTATGACAATGAACTTAGTCGAAAAGAGCTTATTTGGAGCTTCGGGACTTTTGGGCTACAAAACTTTGGGACTTCGGAACTTCAGAGGATCTCACACCAGAACACTTCAAAACATCCAAATGTTGAACTGGCGAACTCCCAAACCCTCGCTCTTCGGAGCTTTACTACTTCGACACTCTGGAGCTTCAAGACTTCGGATAACTTCTCATCATAACACAACACATTTCTCGAATGTTGAACTTTTGAACAGGTGTTCCCCGGATCTTTCAGACTACGGTACTTCAGAACTTCGGGCTTCAGAGGTTTCTCCTTCAACATACTTCACTTCCTCTAAATGTCGAATCGACGAACTACTGAACAAGTGATTCTTCAGAGCTTCAAGGCTCCAAAACTTTGGAACTTTAGGCTTCAGAGGTTTCATCTGTTGGACATGGTATTATGTTGTTGGAATTGATGTCAAGAAGATAAATATGGTATTATCATTATATTTCTTTGAGATCCTAAAATCTCAGGAGAAATAACATAGTAAGTTACGCAGAAGACATAGAGCTATGTGCAAAGGAATCTACCTAAATATCAAGAGAGGTAGCATATTAGATTGCACGATATCAAAGCATGTAGGAAAGATTAGGAAAATGAGTACCTTAAGGAAGTGTTATTTTGATCGAACTCCCAATAGATCAACTAGAGAACACCCTCAGAACTGTGAGGAAAATATGTTACAGTTGGGAGATATGACAGTCATCGATCCCTGACTAAAGGCACAGTTCAATGATCTTGTCTTAGTTGGAATCCAAGTATAAAACTAAATAGGTTAAGAGGAATTATTTTCGTTGATGAAGTTTTTGTGATAGTCCAAGACTGTCAAATCGAGATGAAGCCAGAAGTTGGGAGAAATTAAATACCAACCATCAGATCGAAATGAAGCCACGAAGTCACGAACTGTCATCAATCATTAATATAGAGTGACATATGGGAACCGTCAGATCATAGTAAAGGGAAGGAGATGGTCAAATCTGATGTTGATCACTCCGGCGAAAAGGAGTCTAGAACAAGTAAATTTACCCAAAGGCTGAAGCTCTGAAGTAGTGAACTCCAGTTGACTTCGGTGCTAACCACTCCAATGAAAAGGAGTCTATAACAAGTAAATTTACCCAAAGGCCGAAGCTCCAAAGTAGCAAACTCTGGTCAACTTCGACGCTGACCACTTCGGCGAAAAGGAATCTAGAACAATTATATTTACTTGAAGACCGAATCTACGAAGTAACAAACTCCAGTCAACTTTGGTGCTAACCACTTCAACGAAAAGGATTCTAGAATAGGTAAATCTACCCAAAGGCCAAAGCCCCAAAGTCATGAACTATCGTACACCATCAGATTAGGAAATCCCATCAACTATTGATCTATTCAAAGCATGCCAAGGAAGAAGGTGGTCAACTCTGGCCTTTCCTTACGACAACGATAAACAAATTAGATAAACCAAGAACTCCCTAACCCCAGAGTTCCATAATAAATGAAGGCCATATTATCAATACAATTGAGAATCTATAGTGGTATATATATTCAACACTTCGACAATAATCTAAGGATAATACAAAAATTCCAAAACTCTTGAAGCCATGAAGTATCGAAGTCACAAAGTAAGACATGTGGCAAAAAAATAATATGACACGTTATCCAATCAAATGGTGACAAGTGTCAAGTTCCATTTGGCTCTTTAGGTATACGTAAGTCACAAATTGAGGTGACATGTGGCAACCACTTGGCTAGTGCCACATCAAAAATTACATCAGCAAGCTACGTCACTCTGAGAGTATGTACTTCAGGGAAAACCAATTTCTCCTACCTGCAACTACCCGAAGCACCAAAGGCCGAAGTTCCAAAGTGAACGAGAACTGTCTATCTCAATGTGAAAATAAAACATGATTGTGGATCTTGATAATTTATTAAGAACTTGCTTGGGTTATCACTTAGAAACCACCCTTGATCACAGGTCAAAATCATATGTAAAGTGGCAATGAGCTAAAGGGCCAACTGGGTTAACACCTAGTCACGATATATGGTCACTTGGTGAAATGAAGTTCCTACGAGATAAAACATAAAACAATCCCTACACCTTATGTATCTAGTTGTTGGTCAAAGCAGTTTGGTCATATGAAAAAAAAATGGGAGTCACGAATAGCTGAATTCCAGAAGAGTAGGAGCTACTTTGTGCCTAAACCCATGGTCCTAGCTTCTAGACATGTGAAGGTTATTAATCAGGGAAGTGTTGATAAGAACTCCGGTGGAATTTTCTCTGGAAGAATTAAAATATTGCAAAGGGTGGAGTCCCAAAACGCCGAAATCCCGAAGAAAACAAGAACTGTCCACTCAACTGAAAATTCAGTCATGATCATTGATTTGTTTGAAACCTATGGACAAGCCAGGATTGCCCATGTAATGTAAGATTAAATACCGATCGTCCAATATACTAGTGAATACAATATACGCACTTTGGAAAAATGTACTCCGGGAAGATTGAATGATTGTAAGGGTCAGGATTCCTGAAGGACAAAGTACCAAAGAACCTGGTTCCATCTCGCAGTCACATAAAGGAAAGATAAAGTGCCTGGGGCTTAACTCTATTTCCTGTAGGAAAATTGAGAAGAACACCATTACTATAATTGATAGAGCCTAAGAATATTATTCACCATTGCAACAAAAAATATAAAGAATCTTTTCTACTAGTACCACTTGAGAATTTGATTAAAAAGATATTAAAGAAAAACCAAACACATTTGATTAATAAAGGAAGAAATTATTTTTTGTTAATGAAAGGGTACAATGTTTCATTGTCAAAAGATGTAATGGTTCAAATGCACACCAATTGGAAGACTATAGAAACAATAAATAATGGTGAGAAGAAGGTGTCTTTGTAGTCAAGATCAAAATATCAAAATAGAAGAAGAGTCCAAGAAGAGGAATTGATGATACTAACGCAATGAGGGTGGAAGGGAGGAGAAAGGAAGGATTCATATCCTTTAATAGATAAGGGATTTGGTTCTTCTTAGGGTTGGTGCCCTAGAGACAAGGGAGTTGGTGCTTCCTGGGGTTGGTGCCCTAAAAACAAGGGAGTTGGTATTTCCTAGGGTTGGTTCCCTAAAGAAGGGGATTTGTGTCTCCTAGAGTTGGTGCTCTAAAAAGGATTGATGTCCTTCACTATTCTTTATAAAAACTTGTAATTCATGTTAATTGTATTTATATAATTGATTTAAATACAATTTCATTGTTGATCTATTGTGAAAACTAATAAAATATCAAAGTAATTTCTAATTCTTGAAAAAGATAATATTGATTCACCCCCCCTCTCAGTATTTCCAACAATTGGCATCAAAGCAAGTGCCTTCAACACAGTCTAATAACTGGAAGGTAGATCCTGAAATACATGGATCAACAAGAGGGAATGTGTTCCAACAAATCATCATTGTTCAGTGGAGGTGGTTATGCTCTCTGGAAAATAAGAATGAAAATATTCATGTTGTCTCTTGGTTTTGATGTCTGGAAATCTGTTGTAGATGGTTATACAACACCAACCAATCCACCCATAGATACTATAGGAAATAAAAGATGCAATAACAACTCAAGAGAAGTTAATGTTATTCTAGGAGGATTGAAAAATTATATATGTGTGAAGGTTATGCATTGTAAGTCAGCTAAAGAAATATGGGACAAATTGGAAGTTGTATATGAAGGAGATATCAAAGTCAAAGAATCCAAACTACAAACCTATAGAACTCAATTTGAAAATTTGAAAATGAAAGAAGAGAACATTGTTGAATACTTTCATAGGGTAGATGAGGTAGTTAATTCAATCAAAGAAGAAAGAGAATAACTTAACGATAAACCTATTGTACAAAAGATATTAAGGTCATTACCCATGAGATATGATGCCAAGATTTCTACAATTGAAGATAGGATAGAACTTGACAAGCTCATAGTAGATCAACTTCATGGAATTTTTACAGCATATGAGATGAGAACATGAAATGAAAAACCATCAAAAATAGAAACATCCTTTAAATCATCTATAACAAAGATGACGCAGGAGAAAAAGACTAATGACAAGTTATCAAATATATTTGATGAAGAAACTACCAACTTCATAAAGAAACTCAAGAAAGGGACTGGGAAATACAAAGGAAAGATTCCTCTAATATGTTTCAACTATGGAAAAATTGGACACTTTGCCAATAAATGTCCCTCTTCTAAAGAGGAAAGGGATGATAAAATAACCTTCCAAAATCAGAAGAAAATGAAAACATTCTTTACCCAAGAAGACAGAGGTCATCGAAAGAAAATGAAGAAGAGGAGCCAAATATTCTATTTATGGGAATAAAAACTCAACATGATAATCATTCAAAAGAAGTGAACTTCAAAGAAAAATTCCTTCGTGTAATTGAAGAACTAAGAAAAACTAAAAAAAAAACAGGTTACTATGGGAAGAGCTTCTCAAGATTGAAAAAGCTACTAAATCAAGAGACAAGGAAGTTTCCAAAACCATCAGTGAGTCAGAACAATTGATTATTAAGTTAAAAAATCAACTCCAAAAAACTAAAAGAAAATAAGAAATACTGAATAAAGAACTCAGTGAAAGACAACAAATGTGTAAAATATTGGAGGATGAAATAGTTCAACTAAAAGGGAAACTAGAAAAAGAAGATATTAATTCTAAATTTGAAAAAAACTCAAAAATATTGAATAAAATTTTTAGCAGTCAGAGATCATAAAATGATAATACATGACTAGGATATGAACCCTCTACAGAACAAGAAAATGACAAAATCAGCTATGCAGATGTTCTTAAGAAACCCATAAATAGAAAAGAAAAGAAAACAAAAACAATATGATTTAAAGCTATCCCAAATAAACAAAAATCTACACCTTCTACTAATGAAAAATATAATGAAAATAATAGAATCATTAAAAGGAATCCCTCAAACAAAAATCAATATATCTTCCTTGGTTATTGTTATTCCTACACAAATTTTGGACATAAAGCAATACACTGTAAAGCTTATAGAGAGTATAATCCAATAAATGTTCAAAGATATGCAAATAATAAGGATAATGAAAAAATAAGAAACTATAAATCCTTCTCTCCCTTACAAGACTACAATGTTGAATGTTACAAATGCAACAACTATGGTCATAAAGCTAGTGAATGTAGATTGTCAAAATGTGATAAAAACATAAATATTCTCAATAATCAAAAACTATGGAAGTAAAATAAAATAGAGTGCAATGTAGCCTTATATGTGAGAAATCAAGGATGTAATTCATATATAGACAGTGGATGTTCCAAACACATGACTGGAGATCAAAGAAAATTTCTCAAGTTAAACAATAAAGTAAAAGGAGAAGTGACTTTTGGAGATAATATGTCAACCAAAATACTTGGAAAAGGTGTTGTCGGTTTAGGAAATAATAAAACCAAAGAATAAGATGTACTTATGGTAGAAAATTTCAAACCTAATCTCCTAAGTGTAATTCATACCTATGATGAGGGTCACATACTTACTTTTGATTCTTAGAAATGTGAGATCAGAAAAAAAGACACTGGAAAGCTATTGGCAGTTGCACCAAGAACATATAACAATGTGTACATCCTTAATATAGATGAAGAAGAATAATTTTGTTTAATCCAAGAAGATGAAAGTTGGCTATGTCATAGAAGGTTGAGACATTTAAGCTTTGACAACTTGATCAAAGCCAATGAAAAAAAGGTAGTTAGGGACTTGCCAAAAGTGATTAACCTTCATATTCTATTTGTAAACATTGTCAAATAGGAAAGCAACCAAGAGTTAGGTTTAAAACAAAAGAGAATTCCACAACAAAACCATTAGAGCTTATTCACACAAATCTATGTGGACCTACTAGAAATAAAATTACTTATGGTGACCAATATTTTATGTTGATTATTGATAATTACACAAGATTGACCTGGGCATCCTTTCTAAAAGAAAAATCAGAAGCCTTTGAGAAGTTTAAAACATATAAATCCCTTGTAGAAAATTAAACTAATATCAAAATTAAATGTTTGAGATCAAACAGTAGAGGAGAATTCACCTCTAAAGAGTTCCTTCAATTCTCTGAAAATCATGGTATCAAAAGACATTTTTCAGCTCCCAGGACTCCTCAACAAAATGGAGTGGTAGAAAAGAAAAACAAAACAGTTCAAGAAGGTTCAAGAACCATGTTAAATGAAGCCAAGATTCTAGACAAATTATGGAGAGATGCAATATACACAATAGTCCACATACTTAATAGAGCTCAGTTGAGACCCAACCATGACAAAACCCCTTATGAAATATGGTTTGGGAGGCTAGCATCTGCAAAAACACTTTATAACTTTTGGAAGTAAATGTTACAATAAGAATGATGAAGATAACTTAGGAAATTTTGATCCAAGATCTGATGAAGGAATATTTTTAGGGTATTTATCTAATAATAAATAATACATATGTTATAATCTTAGACTACTAAAGATAGTGGAAAGTGTCAATGTAAAGATATATGATCTAAAAAAGAGCATATCCCAAGACATTGATAAAAAATATCAAAAAGAAGATGATGATGTAAAATATCAACAAGAAGATGATGATGTAGAATCTCGGGAAGAAGATAATAATAATGAAACAAAATAAATTGAACCATATACTGATGAAGAAGACAATGAAGAAATTCCCTTGCCAAAAACTCCATCAAAAAGAGTTCAAAAGAATCATCCTAAAAGTCAGATTATTGGAGATAAAAATGTAGGAGTGGAAACAAGAGGGAAACTCGCTTTTGACTCAGAACAAGTAATGTTATCCCTAATAGAACCTAATTCATTTAAACAAGCTATCAAAATTAAAGATTGGATAAAAGCAATGAATGAAGAAATAGACCAAATACAAAAGAATTAGATTTGGGAACTAGTTCCAAGACCCAAGGATAAGATTGTGGTAGGAACCAAGTGGATCTTCAAGAAAAAACGAAATGAAAATGGGGAAATTATAAAGAACAAGGCCAGATTAGTTTTTAAAGGATATTCCCAAGTAGAAGGTATTTATTTTGAAGAGGCTTTCGCTCCAGTAGCAAGACTTGAGGCCATCATAATGTTCGTGGCATTTGCATTCTTTAGAAATTTCAAAATCTATTAGATGGGTGTCAAATAAACATTCCTTAATGGAACACTAGAAGAAGAAGTCTATGTTGAGCAACCAAAAGGATTCATGTTAACAAAAAATCAAGACTATGTGTGCAAGACAAGAAATGACCAGTATGGTCTTAGAAAATCCCCTAGAGCATGGTTCTCAAGGCTTGATCAATACCTGCAAAAACAAGGATATAAGAGAGGGACTACTAACATCAAATTATACATCAAAATTGAGGATCAAAACATGATTTTTGTGGTGGTATACATAGATGACATCATATTTGGAAGTAATCTTACTACAATAAGCAAAAATTTTGCAACCAAAATGCAAGAAGAATTTGAAATGTCTATGTTGGGAGAACTGTCCTTGTTCTTAGGTTTACAAGTAAATCAAACAAAAAATGGAATATTCATTTCCCAAGACAAATATATCAAGGAAATGATAAAGAAATTTGAACTGGAAGACAGTAAACCTATGAGTACTCCCATGGTCACTAGATGTAAAATAAGCCTAGAAGATGACTCACCAAAAGTGGACCAAACTATGTACAGATGAATGGTTGGAAGTTTACTCTATTCAACATCAACAATACCCACCATCATATAGGGTATAAGACTCGTGGGGAGATTTCAATATGCACCTAAAGAAGCTCACTTCAAAGAAGTAAAGAGAATATTCAAATATCTTAAAGGAACATTATAAAATGGATTATGGTATCCAAAAGATAAAGACTTCAATCTAACTGCATACATTGATGCAGATTGGGCTGGTAGTATAAATGATAGGAAAAGCACTAATGGAGGAGCATTCTTCTTAGGAAAATGTTTGGTAGCATGGATAAGTAAGAAACAAACATCCACATCACTATCTAATGTAGAGGAAGAATACAATATTGTTGCATCCTGTTGCACACAAGTTCTTTTCATGAAGCAAACATTAGAAGATTTACAAATAAGATACGATAATCCCATTACTATTAATTGTGATAACACTAGTGCCATAACCATATCTAAAAATATAGTAATGCATTCTAAAACCAAACACATCTCAATTAAATACCATTTCCTAAGATATCAGTTTACGCAAAAAGTAGTTAAAATAGTGTATGTAGACACCAAAGGACAAATTTTAGACATATTCACAAAACCTTTGTCCAGGAGTACTTTTGAAAATATTTGACAGAAATTGGGAGTAATTCACAAACCTCATTAAAACCATAAAAATTTGATCATAAGAAAAGGGGAAGATGTTGATGGGGAGCATTTCCACAGGGGGATCGAAGAAAGATCCCCTCTGTCATTGTTTTCAAAGTGGGGGGAATTGATAAGCATCAGAAATAAAAATATTTCAAAAAGAAAAAGTTTGTCATCGATGCCAAAGGGGGAGAATTTTGGACATGGTATTATGTTGTTGGCATTGATTTCAAGAATATCAATATGGTATTATCATTATATGTCTTTGAGATCCTATTGAAACTACCATTTGAAGCTATACCAAATAAACAAAAATCTACACCTTCTACCAATGAAAAAGTTAAAGAAAAAGAATAGAATCATCAAAAGGAATCCCTCCAACATAAATCAATATATATTCCTTAGTTATTGCTATTCCTACAAAAAATTTGGACATAAAGAAATACATTGTAAAGCTTATAGAGAGTACAATCCAAGAAATTATCAAATATATGGAAACAATAAGGATAATGAAAAAAGAAGAAACTATAACTCCTTCTCTCCTTTATAAGACTAGAATGTTGAATGTTACAAATGCAACAACTATGGTCATAAAGCTAGTGAATTTAGATTTTCAAAATATGATAAAAATATAAATATTCCCAATAATCAAAAAATATGGAAGAAAAAGAAAACACAAGGATGTCAATGGTATATAGACAATGGATGTTCCAAACACATGAATGTAGATCAAATAAAATTTCTCAAGTTAAACAAGAAAGGAAAAGGAAAAGTGACTTTTGGAGATGATATGTCAACCAAAATACTAGGAAAAGGAACTGTCAATTTAGGAAATAATAAAACCAAAGAAGAAGATGTACTTTTGGTAGAAAATCTCAAACCTAATAGCCTAACTATAAGTTAGACATGTGATCAGGGTCACATACTTACTTTTGATTCTTAAAAATGTGAGATCAGAAAAAAGGACACTGGAAAGCTAGTGGCAGTTGCACCAAGAACATCTAGTAATGTGTACATCCTTAATATAGATGAAGAAGAAAAATGTTTTTTAATCCAAGTAGATGAAAGTTGGCTATGGCATAGAAGTTTGGGACATTTAATCTTTGACAAATTGATCAAATCCAACGAGAAAAGGATAGTTAGGTACCTTCCAAAAGTGATTAAGCCTTCAGATTCTATTTGTAAACATTGTCAAATAGGAAAGAAAACAAGAGTTAGGTTAAAAAAAAAAATCCACAAAAAAACGATTAGAACTTATTCACACAGATCTATGTGGACCTACCAGAACTAAAATTACTTATGGTGAACAATATTTTATGTTGATTGTGGATGATTACACAAGATTGACCTGGGTATACTTTCTAAAAGAAAAATCAAAAGCTTTGAGAAGTTCAAAACATATAAAGCCCTTGTATAAAATGAAACAGATCTCGAAATTAAATGTATCGGATCAGAAAATGGAGGATAATTCACCTCTAAATATTTCATTCAATTCTGTGAAAATTATGGTATCAAAAGACAATTTTCATTTCCCAGGACTCCTCAACAGAATGGAGTGGTAGAAAGAAAAAATAGAATAGTTCAAGAAGCTACAAGAACCATGCTAAATGAATCCAAGATTCCAGAAAAAACTATGGAGAGATGCAATCTACACAATAGTCCACATACTTAATAGAGCTCAGTTGAGACCCAACCATGAAAAACCACCTTATGAAGTATGGTTTGGGAGACCAACATGTGTAAAACACTTTAGAACTTTTGCAAGTAAATGTTACATTAAGAATGATGAAGATAACTTAGGAAAGTTTGATCCAAGATCGGATGAAGGAATATTTTTAGGATATTCACCTAATAAGAAATCTTACCGATGTTATAATCTTAAACTACTAAAGGTAGTGGAAAGTGCGAATGTAAATATAGATGATATAAAAAAGAGCATATCCCAAGACATTGATAAAAAATATCAACAAGAAGATGATGATGTAGAATCTTAGCAAGAAGATAATGATAATGATGTAAAGGAAATTGAACCATATATTGATGAATAAGAAAATGAAGAAACACCCTTGCCAAAAGCTCCATCAAAAAGAGTTTAAAAGAATCATCCTAAAAGTCGGATTATTTGAGACAAGAATGCAGGAGTGGAAACATGAAAGAAACTCGCTTTTGACTCAGAACAATCAATGTTATCCCTAATAGAACCTAAGTCGTTTAAAGAAGATATCAAAAGAAAATATTGGATAAAATCAATGAATGAAGAACTAGACCAAATAGAGAAGAATCAGACTTGGGAACTAGTTCCAAGACCCAAGTACAAGAATGTGGTAGGAACCAAGTGGATCTTCAATAACAAACTAAATGAAAATGGGGAAATTATAAAGAACAAAGCCAGATTAGTTTGAAAATCATATACCCAAGTATAAGGTATTGATTTTGAAGAGACTTTCACTCCATTAGAAATACTTGAGGCCATCAAAATGTTTGTGGCATTTTCATGCTTCAGAAATTTCAAAATCTATCAGATGGATGTCAAATCAAAATTCCTTAATGGAACACTAGAAGAAGAATTCTATGTTGAGCAACCAAAAAGATTCATGTTAAAAAAAAATCAGGACTATGTGTGCAAGTTAAGAAAGGCCTTGTATGGTATTAAACAAGCCCCCAGAGCATGGTTCTCAAGGCTTGATCAATACCTGCAAAAATGAGGATATAAGAGAGGGACTACTGACAACAACATATAAATCAAAATTGAGGATCAAAGCATTATTTTTGTGGTGGTATATGTAGATGACATCATATTTGGAAGTAATATTACTAGAATAAGAAGAAATTTTGCAACCAAAATGCAATAGGAAATTTAAATATCTATGCTAGGAGAATTGTCCTTCTTCTTAGGTTTACAAGTAAATCAAATCGAAAATGGAATATTCATTTCCCAAGCCAAATATATCAAGGAAATGCTAAAGAAATTCCAAATGGAAGAAGGTAAACCTATGAGTACTCCCATGGTCACTGGATGTAAACTAATCCTAGAAGATGACTAACCAAAAGTGGACTAAACGATGTACAGATCAATGGTTGGAAGTTTTCTTTATTCAATAACAAAAAAACCTGACATCAGATAGGTTGTAGGACTCATGGGGAGATTTCAATATGCACTTAAAGAAACTCACTTAAAATAAGTAAAGAGAGTATTCAGATATCTTAAAGGCACCTTAGAACATGGATGATGGTATCCAAAAGATAACTACTTCAATATAACTACATACACTGATGCAGATTGGTCCGGTAGTATAGATGATAGGAAAAGCACTAGTGGAGGAGCATTTTTCTTAGGAAAATGTTTGGTAGCATGGCTAAGTAAGAAACAAACATCGACATCACTATCTAGAGCAGAGGAAGAATACATTGTTGCTGCATCCTGTTGCAGACAAGTTCTTTGGATGAAGCAAACATTAGAAGATTTACAAAGAAGATATAATAATCCTGTTACTATTAATTGTGATAACACTAGTGCCATAATCATATCTAAAAATCTAGTAATGCATTCTAAAAATGATCTGGGATCTTTTCGTTAGGTGACTTATTAAAGAATTGTATTAAATGAGTATAAAAAAAAGTACACCATAAAGAAGGAAAAAATCAGAATGAAAGAGAGATAATCATGCAATATGAACAAAAAAAAATTGATAATGGAGTTCATCCCTGGTGGAGTACATCTCTAGGTCCTTCTCTCAAATGGGTAGGTCTTTTTATTAACTCCACAAAAGAATTTGGAAAATTACATAAGTATACCTCATTATGGAGTTAAGACACATAATATTTGCTCATATCCAAAAACCGATACCACCACTACGTTTGTGGTGTCGTTTTACCTAAAAATGATTGTCTCCATGCCTCAATCCGAGTCCAACACTTTTTGGCCCAAGAGGCACCCTTGCCTCGATTTGGGTGCCACTGTGCCTGCAATAAATGATTAAAATATCAAATTGTGTGCCAAATTAGTACCTTTTCGTACAAGTCTGTACTATATGGATGTGCTCGGTCTGCCTCCTCCGTGCTCTTGTGTGTTCCAGATGCATTGTCTAAGCCCCCTTTTATACAATTTTTCAGGCGCTTAGCATTAAGTGTGATGGTTGGTGTGTTGGTTAGAGTGGATAAGTTTAGGATTTAGTTTGGTGGAGGTACCGGGGTCAAATCACAAGGGCCTCCCCATTTAGCACTTGGTTACCACTATTTTTTGGCGCGCCCTGCCAAATCTGGCGGGAAGCCACTAAAAGTGTGGAATGCTAATAACTGGCGGAATATGCTATATTTAGTGGTTAGTTTGATAACCCCTAAGATGGCAGAGGCTAGGTTCATATGTTTTAAACATATAACCAGGGTTTGGGCTGAAGGACTAACCCCTTTCCTTTATGCCCTAGTTCAAACCTTACACTTAAAATATATGTGCACCATATAATAACCAAGGGACATGGTATGGTGTAGTGGTAGCGTGGATTTCTGGGGCCTTTGGGCTATTCGAAGGTCATTAGTTCGAATCCAGTAAATTTATAAAACTTTTACACATAAACCCTTGGAGGGGTGCCACGTGGCAACCCATGACTGGACCACGTGGCACCATATAATTTGTCCACAAAACTGCCACATGTCACAATCTGATTTTCCCATGAAACTGACACATGTCATCACCTAATTTTCCCATGTGTCTGTCATCCTTGCCATGTCATCCCATTCCAACTCATATGTACGGATGTGCCACGTGCCACCCTTGGAGTGGTGCCACATGTCACTTTGACTTTTTGACTTTTGACCAAGTTTGACTGAACTTTGACTGCTTATAACTTTTGATCTGTAACTCCGTTTGACGAGCCTTTTACATTGTTAGAAATATTGTGACATGCTCTTCGCGATCATGCCCTTTTAACATAGTTTTGGGAAATTTGAATTTTTTCCCTTTTGTTGTCCACTGAAGCCATTCTGAGCATTATGATTTGCTTCTCTGTGTTCTGAGTTGTTCTTAGCCTTCTCTGGATCCTTTTTGGATAAAAAACTAAAAGCATCCCAATTAAATACCATTTCCTAAAAGATCAAGTTACCCAAAAATTAGTTAAAATAGTGTATGTAAACACCAAAGAACAAATTGCAGACATATTCACAAAACCTTTTCCTAGGAGTACTTTTGAAAATATTTGACATAAATTGGGAGTAATTCACAAAACTCATTAAAACAATAAAAATTATATCAGAATAAAAGGGGCACACGGTTAGGGGGATCATTGCCAGAGAGGGAGCGAAGAAAGATCCCCTCTATCATTACTGTCAAAGGAGGAGGAAATTGATAAGAAACAGAAATAAAAATATTTCAAAAAGAAAAAGGTTGCCATCAATGCCAAAGGGGGATAATGTTGGACATGGTATTATTTTGTTGGCATTGATGTCAAGAACATCAATATGGTATTATCATTATATGTCTTTGAGATCCTAAAATATCAGGAGACATAACATAGTAAGTTGCACAAAAGACATAGCGTGAGGTGTAGAGGAATCTATCTAAAGATCAGGAGAGGAAATGTATTAGATTGCACAAGATCAGAGCATTCAGGAAATCTCAGAAAAATTAGTACCTTAAGGAAGTGTTATTGGGATCAAATTCCCAACAAATAAACTAGAGAACACCCTCAGAACTGTGAGGAAACTCCGTTACATTTGGGAGAAATGAAAATTGTCGATCGTCGAACAAAGGCACAGATCAACGATATTTGTTCAGTTGGAATCCAAGTATAAATTGAAAGAGGTTAGGAGGAATTTTTTTCATTGATGAATTTTTTGGGACAATCCAGGACTGTCAGATCGAGATGAAGCCAGAAGCTGGGATAAATTAAATCCCAACAATCAGATCAAAATGAAGCCCTGAAGTCACGAACTGTCATCAACAATTGATCTGGAGTGAAATATGGGAACCATCAGATCACAATAAAGGGAAGGAGATAGTCAACTATGGCACTGACCACTCCAACGAAAAGGATTCTAGAACAAGTAAATTTACCACAAGGCCGAAGCTCCGAAGTAGAGAACTCCAGTCAACTATGATCATGACCACTCTGATGAAAAGGAGTCTAGAACAATTAAATTTACCCGAAGGCTCAAGATCCAAAGTAGTGAACTCCAGTCAACTCTGGTGCTGACCACTTTGGTGAAAAGGATTCTAGAACAATTAAATTTACCTGAAGGCCAAAGCTATGAAGTAGCGAACTCCAGTCAACTCTGGCGCTAAACATTTCGGTGAAAAGGAGTCTAGAATAGCTAAATCTACCCAAAGGATGAAGCCCCGAAGTCACAAACTCCTGTCGACCATCGGATCAGGAAATCCCATCAACCGTTGATCTATTTAGATCATGCCAAGGAAGGAGGTGGTAAACTATGGCCTTGACCTACTCTGACGATAAATAGATCAGATAAACCAAGAACTCTTGAACCCTGGAATTCCAGATAAATGAAGGCCATAGGATCAAGAAAGTTGAGAATCTATGGTGGTAGATATATTCGACACTTCAGCAATAATCGAAGGATAATACAAAAATGAAAAAACTCTCTAAGCCACGAAGTACCGAAGTCATGAGGTAAGAAATGTGGAAAAAGAAGAATATGACACGTGCCCCAATCAAATGGTGACACGTGTCAAGGTCCATTTGGCACTTTAGGTATATGTAAGTCAGAAATCTAGGTGACACGTGGAAACCAATCAACTAGTGTGACATCAACAACAACGTCAACAGATACGTCACTCTCAGAGTATGTGCTTTGGGGAAAACCAATTTCTCCTACCAAAAACTACCCGAAGCATCGAAGGTCGATGTTTTGAAGTGAACAAGAGCTATCCATCTCAACGTGCAAATAAAACATGACCATCGATATTGATAAGTGATTAAGTACTCGCTTGGGTAAGCACTTAGACACCAACCTCGATCACAGGTCAAGGTCATATGTAAAGTGGCAATGAGATAAAGGGCCAACTGGGTTAACACCTAGTCACGATATATGGTCACTTGGTGAAATGAAGTGCCTACTAGATAAAACATAAAAAAAGCCTTGCAACTTATGTATCCAGTTGTTGATCACAATAGTTTGGTCATATGAAAAACAAAGGGGAGTCATGAATAGGCAAATACCCAAAGAGAAGGATCTACTTTGTGCCTCAGCCCATGGTCCTAGCTCCTAGACATGTGAAGGTTATTAATCAGGGAAGTGTTGATAAGAACTCCGACAGAATTTCCTTCGAAGGAATTAAAAGATTGCAAAGGGTGGAGTCCCGAAATGCCAAAATCCCAAAGAGAACAAGAACCATCCACTCAACTGTAGATTAAGTCCTTACCATTGATTTGTTTGAAACCTCTGGACAAGAAAGGATCATCCATCTAATGGAAGATTAAATATCGATCGTCCGATCTACTAGTGAATACAATATACACACTTCGGTGAAATGTACTCTGGGAGGATTGAATGATTGCAAGGGTCGAAAGTCCCGAACGACGAAGTACCGGAGAACCTGGTTCCAACCCACGGTCACACAAAGGAAAGATAAAGTGCCTAGGGATTAACTCTATTTCCTGTAGGAAACCCAAGAAGAACACCATTATAGTAATCGATAGAGGCTAAGAAGTTTTTTCACTGTTGCGACCAAAAATATAAATAAGCATGTCTACTAGTACCACTTGAGAATCTGATTAAAAAGATATTAAATAAAAACCAAAAGAATTTGATTAATAAAGGAATAAATTAATTTATGTTAATGAAAAGTTACAATGGTTCATTGCCAAAATATGCAATGGTTCAAACTCACACCAATTGGAAGACTATATAAATGAGAAAGAATGGTGAGAAGAAGGTTTTTGTGTAGTTAAGATCAGAAGATCAAAATAGAAGTAGAGTCCAAGAAGAGGAACTGATGATACTAACACAATGAGGGTGGAAGAGAGGAGAAAGGAAGGATTCATATCCTTTACTAGATAAAGGAGTTGGTGTTTCCTAGGGTTGGTGCCCTAAAGACAAGGGAGTTGGTGCTTCCTAGGGTTGGTTCCCTAAAAACAAGGGAGTTGGTGCTTCCTAGGGTTGGTGCCTTGAAGAAGGGGATTTGTGTCTCCTAGAGTTGGTTCCCTAAAAAGGATTGTTGTCCTTCATTATCCTTTATAAAAACTTGTAATTCCTATTAATTATATTTATATAATTGATTTTAAATACAATTTCATTGTTGATCTATTGTGGTAATTAATAAAATATAAAAGTAATTGTTAATTGTTGAAAAAGGAAATATTGATTCACCCCCCTCTCAGTATTTCCAACAATGTCTACACCACACAACATTTCCTCTGAATGTCAAATAGGCGAACCCCTCCCTGAAGGGTGCTTCTCTGGATTTTTAGGACTTTGACGCTTCAGATATTCGAGCTTTGAAGTTTCTTGCAACAACCTACATAATTTCTCCTGAATACCAAACTTTTGAACTTTCGGGGTTCACTTAGTACTGCCCACCAGGGGTGCTATGTGTTAAAAATATGGTGGTGACACATGGCCCCACCGACGAGTGACACATGTCAAGTCACAATTGGTACAAAAGGTTTGTCAAAAGTAGAAATCAGAATGAAATGTGGCATGCATAAAGTGGTCCATGTCACCCTAGGTGACATCATCATGCCGCGTTACTCTGGCGCTTTGGGACATTGTAACTCGAGGCTTCATATAATTTCACACCAGCACAATTCAAAACACCCAAATGGTGAATTGGTGAATTCTCGGAGGACTCACGAATCAACGGTCCTCATTTTTCGTCAAGATATATGGTTAATAAGAGCTTCAAGACTTCAAGCTTTGGGAGTTCTAAGTCTCCAAATCACGCTACCTCTCGAATTGTCGAATGTTGAATTCTAGATTGACAACTCTCACTCCTCTTATAGCCGACGACTAAGATCTTCTCTGAAACTACAGGTTTTAGGAGTTCTTACTATTGATCACACCAAACACCTAAATTGTCGAACTCTGAATCATCGAAGGACGAAGATCCACGGTTGATTCTCACCCATCAACAGATGGCCAGGATTGATTCTAACTTCGGGGCTTCGGGGCTTCGGGGCTTCGGGGCTTCGAGATTTGAAGGTTTCTTCTAAAACATACATTAAAACTTTCGAACGTTGAATTTCCAAACTTGCTAATCTGTAGACACGTGCCCCTTATAACGAACGATCTAGATTCACTCCAGATTTTGGTACTTCGAGACTTTCCTTAATCTGTCTAACAATCACCCACTTTCTTTGGAGTGCCAAAATTTCGAACACACTCTAATATTTTGACATGTGTCCTTAGAGGCGAACGGTCAAGATCTTCTCTGAAGTTTGAAACTTAGGGACCTTTGCCTCCTTTCCAACAAACAACGAAAAACTATCGGAGCAACGAAGCTCGAAGGAATTTGGTTCTTAACTATCGTGCACCTTCTTTGGATTTGATGGTTGTGAGGGATCTTTCTTCTCTCGAATAGATCCAATGACCCACATCTAATCTTGGCCAAATATAACGGTTGTTGTGATTTCTCAAACTGTTATACCTCCTAAGCTTTTGAACACAATCCAAGTGTTCTCTTGGTGCTCTCCTGGCACCCATAGGAAGACTATAACTCCACAACTTGAAGAAACTTTGATTTAATTTCATCATGCTTGACCCATCTAGGATTAGTGTTGAAAAGTGGAGCTCTAATACCAATTTGTAACATACCCAACCTTAAACCTGCTAGGCTATGCCACACTTAAACTCTTGTGGAACTTAATACATTGTAACATACTCGGTCTTCTAGGATGGCCATACCAACTCCATAAACACAACAATACCATATGTATATACATAAAACTTAAAGAAGACAAGCATATTATGCAAACACACAGATTCATGTGGAAATAATAGTAAATTATACATGCAATGTACACATGCAAAACCCATAAACATAAACACATGTATAAATACACAACATGTAAGTTATTACACAATTGACACTTATCTTTTATAGAAGACCACCATTTGTGTGAATACCTTCCATGATCCTCCCATCCTTAGACCACATTGCTCAGAACTCTTAGCAGTGGGTCACCCTCAAGATAGGACTAAACTCCACCCTGGCAAAGGGATTCCTAGGCTAGGCTAAGACAATACAGACAACAGGAAGGATTTTTTCCCCGGAGCCAACTCAAACTACCAACCTACAGTGTCTCATTCCCCACATACTTGTCCCAGCCCAGGAAGTATGCCCCTTCTCTGCTCAACAGTCCTTCGGCTACCCCACTTTCCATCTAGGGCTTCAACAACAGGTTGGACAAGAAGTCTCAGAGCATTGTAACAGCAGTTGGGTTCCCTCAGGAAATAACTTTCCCAACAATTCTCTCACCTGGAGAGAGTTGCTCATTGGCCTGAAAACCCGCGTCTTCAATACACAATCTTGATAGCCTGCCTCTTTAATTCCTCAGGCCTGACAACCTATTTCTTTAGTTCAGTTCTTAAGTCAACCAGTTACATGGAATGGTGAAGATAGAAGGAACATTCAACTAAGGCACGGGTGATGGCAGCAACAACTTTCATGGCATGGCACAAATGCTTCTCATAACAGAAAGGTAACGGTAACATAAGATTGTGTGCAGGCTCTAGGAGTGTGTGAATTTTTGAGTCAGTGAATGGCTCCATGAGTGGGAAACAAACTAATTCCCCCCACACTTATTTTCATGCACCCTTGATGACACATGGCTCTCAAGGAGTTCGTTTCTCTCCACTTGGGATTCATCCTCTTTCCCATAATAACTTAGGATAAAATAATTATCCTCACCATAGTCTTTAGGAATAATATTATAATATTCCTTTGCCAATAGGCCCTCTAGCTTAGCCCCCTTTTGGGCTCTTATCCCCTCCCTTTCCCTTCCTAGTGGAGTTTATTCCCCCATACTATTTTATTGTGGTTGGTCTACACACAATGATGTGTTTTATTAATGATATGAGTGTTTACATATACAAAAATAGACTCAGTGGTCTTTATCATCTATGCTCTCCGGCCTAATAATCACATAAGCCTTATGGCCTATAATAACCTGGCTCACCAGCCTATAAAACATATTTACATTTACATTTACACTTGGGGTTCATCTTAGGGGTATTACATATCCATAATTGAACTATGCTCTTTATGAACTCCATATTTAATTCCCACACTGGTTGTCTCAAGTAAATCCAACTTATCTTATATTTCTCTTTGTAGTCAATATAATAGAACTATGAATTAATCATGACCTTAAACAATTTCTATTTTTTCATTAGTACTTCAGTACTCAGTCTATGACCAATGAAATCACTTTTCCCCACATGTCAAGGAATGAATTATAACTTCAAATAAACAAAATATATTTTTTATGCTCCAATAACATCATGCACACTAAAAAAAAATTCTAACTATTATAACCATTAGTTCATCTTCAAAGAATCCATCTCACTTTCATATGGCTTAATGCCAATCTTTTCCTATACTCTAAATGGTGCTTGGCTCTTGTTTCATTACTACAACCCCGTCTTATGTTTTCTCCACTTTATTATTTTAATCACCTCTAGATTCTTCACTTGAACTAGAGTTTCACTCTTGAAGCTTCTTTTTTTCTTCTTCTTATCTTGTACCAATGTGGAAACCAAATGAACAATATTACGGTTAAAGTTACTTATTCATCATTCCATACAAGACACCTCCAAGGCCATATGGGCCATCTAGTTCTCCAAATGGATTATCCTATGTTGGGTCTCATTTATCTATGTTTCCTCACCTATGGTCTAATATTGAGTTCGTTTTCTTCTCCATATGGTACCAATTTCAAGGTTTATAGGGACTAACTCTTCACCTTTCAAATTTCTTTTTTTAGTTAAAATTCATGGGAAACTCCTCTCATAATGTTACGAACTATGCTCTAATATAGATATAATTTATAGTAATATAGCCTATGGCTAGAATGATTCACTAACACAAATCCTAAATGCAAAATAATAAAAAATTAAAAGAACAATAAAGAAGAACATGATGTGCATTAATAGTATTTATTTCCTAAATGAGCCTATGCTAAAATAAATTAAATACCCAACCATACATACATATATTAACATATGAGATACCCTTTAGAAACCCATATGAGAAAACTTTAATTTTGAAAAGGTTATCTTACGTTAGTTATTCTTAAATTTTCTTTTAAAGTTACCAGGTTCCTTGGATTTTAAACTCAATAAATACAACTTACACTAAAAATGTTCAATACATTGTATCTAAGTGTCTTCCACAAGCTAGTAAATTAGTCTTTATTTGAGTCTCTCTCCCTACCCTCCATATTCCAAGCAAAATTGACGATAACCCAATATATGGATAATATCCCTTCATTACTTTCTTTATTTGAGTCTCTCTCCCTACCCTCCATATTCCAAGCAAAATTGACGATAACCCAATATATGGATAATATCCCTTCATTACTTTATTTCCTCTGATATCTTCTAGTAAATTCCCCTTTCCTTTGTAGGTCATTCATTTATCCTTATGTTGACAGGTATTTTGTTAAGAACCAAATATCAAGATAGCATAGAAAAACCTCAGAATAAGTACTCAATGCCTTGAAAAAGAGAAAATTTCAGATAATAAGACTCTTCGAGGGGGCAACCTCCCTACACACCACATAAATTTCCAAATACAAGATGATTCCAAATGAAAATGTCTCCTTGGTATATATAGGATACTAGGAGGTATAATTACAACTAATGGACCCAATCCGACATAAATAAAATAACATTACTAATGTAATATGCCCCAATTAAGGGGTAATGTTCCACTATCTAGGGCTTAACATGCCCCTCCCCATGAGACAAGTTTTTTCCGCAATGCTTGAGTAATTATGGATGCTTCTATATATAATACTCATCTTCGCAAGTGGAATCTTTAACAGGTAGTTTCCTCCACTTAATGAGATACTCTAAAATGGATCTATTCCTCAGCTGGCGAATTCTTGTGTCATTGATAGCTTTAGGCTCCAATATGATTTTTCCTTCCTCATCCATTTCTCGCAATATAGTTTGAATTGGGATCTTGTCACCTATAAACTTCTTTAAGCATGAAACATGGAAAACTGGGTGTACTCATGAAGATGCAAGCAACTCCAATTTGTATGCCAAAGTACCAATATTTTGCAACACCTTATAAGGGCCATAATACTTTGGTTCTAATTTATTATCCTTCTTTTCCTGCTTGAGGGACATTTGTTTGTATGATTGTAGTCTTAAAAACACCCAATCTCCTACTTCAAAACTTCTTTTACTACGATGTTGATCTACTTGTTGTTTCATGTGATTTTGTGCCATGGTCAGGTTGTCCTTTAAGATTTGGAGAACTTGTTGTTGATGCTCGATGATCCTATATTTTTCTTTTAGAGAAGAAGTGATGGAAGGAGGGTGGTATCCATAGAGTGCCATAAATGGTGTCATTTTTGTCACAGTATGAAAGGAAGATTAATACCACCATTCTGCCAAGGGCAACCATTTGAACCATTTTGTTTGTTTATTAGAGACAAAGCATCGAAGGTAGTCTTCCAGACATTTTTTCACTATCTCGGTTTTTCCATCAGATTGAGGATGATAGGATGAGCTATGAGACAATTGAGTACCCAAACAAGAAAATAATTATGTCCAAGAATGTCCAGTGAAGATAGGATCTCTGTCACTTACAATAATTTTTGGGATTCCATGTAGCTTTTGAGCTATCTCCATGAATGTGGTGGAAATCGTACTGGCTTTGAAGGGATGAGAGAGTGCACAAAAGTGTGTGTACTTTGTCATTCTATTAACAATCACCATGATGACACTCTTTCCTTCAGACTTTGGTAACCCTGTGATGAAATGCATGGAAACCTCCTCCCATCATTGACTTGGGATGGCTAATGGTTGTAAAAGACCCAGGGTCTTAATTGTTTCCACCTTATTTTGTTGGAAAACCAAGAATTCTACCACAAACCTTTGAACATCAATTTTTAGGCCATCCCAAAAAAATTCCTTCTTGACCCTATGGTAGGTTTTCAAAAATCTTGAGTGCCCTCCTACCGAAGAGGTGTGCAATTCCAATAGTGCCTTTTTTTTGAGTGGGGAGTTATTACATAAATGTAAGTGATCTTTGTACCATAGTGAATCATTTTTCCATGTAAATATATCTGATGCACTCGAATCCTATTACAACCTTTGAATGAGAGTGCACATGTTTTCAAGATAACATAGAGAAAGGCCTCAACATCTTCATCCTTTCTTGACAGTGCATCTGCCACAACATTTTGCTTCCCTTTTTTATAGATGATTTCAAAATCATAACCCCATATCTTGGTCACCCATTTTTGTTGTTCTTTTGAAGATAGTCTTTGTTCCAAGAAATATTTAAGACTATCATGATTTCTTTTGACCTTGAAGTGCCTACCTATTAGGTAAAGGCACCATTTCTTCAATGCATGTATTATTTCCATCATTTCCTTCTCATAAATGGGTTTTTGTAAGTCCTTTCCCTTGAGTGGCCAAATTTCAAAAGACAGGGGCCTTCGTTCTTGCATTAGGACAACACCAATGCCATTTCCTGAGGCATCACATTCCACAACAAAGGTTTTTTTTAAGTCGAGTGTGGTCAAGATAGGAGCTTTGCACATCACCCCTTTAAGTTGTTCAAAAGATTTAGTTGCCTCTGGAATCCATGAAAATGCATCCTTCTTAGTTAGTGCCATTAAAGGTGTTTCTATTCTCCCATAGTTCCAAACAAACTTGCGGTAGTAACCTATCAAACCCAAAAATAATCTAAGATTCTTCAATGTTTTGGGAATTAGCCAGTCCATCATGGCCTTAATATTGTTAGGGCCTACCTTGACACCTTCATGAGATACAATATGACCCAAATACTCTACCTCCTTCACCCCAAATAAACATGTGGATGGTTTGGCATATAGTTTTTTCTCCTTTAGTAGTTGTAGCACCTTGTCTACATGTCGTACATGATCCTCCCAAGACTTGGTATAGATTAGTATATCATAAAAAAATACTAACAAAAAATTTCGAAGGAAGGGCTTGAAAATGGAATTCATCAACCGTTGGAATGTGGAAGGTGCATTTGTAAGGCCAAAAGGCATGACCAAAAAATCATAATGGCCTTCATCTGTTCGGAATGTTGTTTTTGGGATATCTTCTTCCTTCATTCTAATTTGATGATACCCTGAACAAAGATCTGACTTTCTAAAATAGATTGATCCATGTAGTTCATATAAAACTTCATCAATGACAGGAATGGGAAACTTATCTTTAATAGTAATCTTGTTGATCTCTCTATAATATCGACACATACTCCATGAGCCATCTTTCTTGAGTACCATTACCACCAGTGCAGAGTAAGAACTTCGGCTAGGTCTAATAATGCTAGCCTCTAACATTTATTCAACTATATGCTCACTTTCACTCTTTTGGGCATAAGGGTATCTGTACGGCCTGATATTAAGAGGAACACTCCCAGGAATTAGGTGAATATCATGATCATTATTTCGAATGGGTGGAATACCTTTGGGAATATCTTCAAATAATTTGGAATGCTTATCAATGATCCCTTGGAGATCTAGGGGAATATATGGCTTAGATGTTTGAACATCTAGTGAGCATAGTTGTGCAATTACACCTTGATGCCCATTTTTCAATAATTTTGTCATGCCATTAGAGCTTATCACCTTATTGGGTTTCCCTGTGACACCTCTTAACTAAATTTATTTTCCTTCCAATGAAAATTTCATGAAAAGTTCTTGAAAATTAAAAGCCATTGTTCCTAATGATTGTAACCATTGAATTCCTAGTATGACATCAACACCACCCATGGGTATAGAAATCATTGGACTATTCATTACATATTCCCCCATAGTAAGATTGATCTTATTTCATTTTTGTGAGCAATTGATAGTTCCTCCATCTGCAATCATTACTTGAAACTCCGGTGTTGGATATAAAAAACAATTGAGAGCTTTGGCTAATTTATAGTGAATGAAATTATGAGTACTATAAGAATCAATTAGGACTATTACCTTTTTATTTTTGATATATCCTTTGATCATGAGGGTTTGAGGAGTGTTAATTCCATCCAATGCATTACACGATATCATGGGAGTCAACTCTTCAGAAGAAATTGCTTCTACATTTTCATCTTGAGATAATTCTTGTTCTTGTTCATGTTCTTTTTCCTCTTCACAATCTATGTAGAATAATTTCTTCTCACCACACTTATGTCCCTTACTGTACTTGTTATCACAATTAAAGAATAAACCTTTCTCTTTTATTTCATCCAATTGTTGAGGTGTCAACCTTGTAGGTTGAGGTGTTTTAGAAGAAGGAACATTATTCTCTAAATAGATGTTAGGAGTGGTCCTTCTAGTAGCCATAGCCATATTTTTACTTTCAACATTTCTTGCCACCCTAAATGCATTCTTCAATGATTTGGGTTCTGTTAACGGGCGAAAATGACTGCTAGTGAACTAGAGAAGTGGATTCGGTCCGGGGTTGTCTAAATAACCCAAGCCGTTTGGAATGATCCACCTCGATGGGTTTAGCGGCTCCGTTGGCCGATCTAAGTCCTACGAAAATGAAAGAAAACTAAACTAAAGGAACTAATCTAAATGAAAACAATAATTAAAGAAAACTATAAACAGATCTGAAATATATATATATATATATATATACAATTTACTGTCTAATATTATACAACAGTAATTCTATGAAATTTAATGTTCAGTTATCAACAGAAGTAGATCTCAACTACAATGTACAGTATTTACAGATTACAGATTTTAAATCGAAAACCTGCAAAAATCATTTGTGAGTTGTCCTATGACAGCAAAGCTATTGTTTTTGGATTTTATAATTTTTATGAAACAAAAATTAAATGACAACTATCAAAGATAAAAAATTAAAATAACAATCTGTACTATAAAACTGAGCTATACATCTATCTAGATCACTGAGAATTATCGAATTTATTAACTATTAAATTGTAAATAATGAACTAAACTGAAGTAACGCTTCCTATTTGTCCTGTGCACAATGGTTGATTTAGCTATTTGATGGGAGGAAACCCGCATCATATTCTTTGCAGCTTCTTGTAAACATGAAGCAGTAGTGCTCTTCGAATACAGATGACAGAACAAACAAGACATAAAAATGACATAAATCTTATAATTTACAAATCATCGCAGTTAGATAAATCTCTGTGTGAAGCTTTGTACATAATAGTTCATTTAATGGAGAAGATAAACCTTTATTCATTAAATTGAACTAGAGTAATTGCTGTACTAAACTGAGATACATCAGACGTGGACAGAATTTAAATCACAACGCATTAACCTGTAACCATTCTTGATATCTAAAGTAGTCAACAACTTGATCACAAATTAAAATGCACAAAACTTGAACGAAAGTATGATAAATTGAAAGCTAAAGTTGTTACAAAAGATCCACTTCCATTCCAGTCTGTATCATCATAAATCCATAGTCTTGTTCTCTCAACAGTGATGGGTTCATTAAAAAAAAAATGAGTATATAAAGGCCACAGGGTAAAACATCCCTGTGGGAATTATCAAAAACAGTTTACAAAAAAATCTGGGAACAATCTCCCAAGTCTCTATTTCTGCCTATGAATAACAACTTAAAACAAAACTATATCACAAAAAGCATATCCTAAACTGCCACAGCATGTCCAATTTGTCATTGAAATTCGTAGGTACCTATAGGTGGACAAGAATACACAAGTTTAAATAATGTTTCATTGATAAAATTAACAAAAATCTAAATTTTAAGACTAGCTACAGAATCTCACGATTCTGTAGCTAGTCTTATTTGCAAACAGAACCGTTTTAAATCAATCCAAACGATAACAAAAATATATTCGACCTATTAAACAAACCTTTAATTACTAATTCAACACAAAGCAAATCGTTCATGCTAGAAGTAACCAAATCTTTATGCCAATTTGAAACAGACAGAAATCGTGTTTAATTAACCGAATGGTAACAGGGATATATGCAATATGTCAAACAAATTTTATTACCAATTCAGAGCAGACAAAATCGCTTTGGTAATTCGAAAATAATGGAATCGTTTTGAATCTATTAAAACAAACAGAACTAATTGAAAGCAAACATAATCGTCTAACCAAATAATAAAAAATCGATGTGGAAATACATACCTGGGGTGTAGGAAAACGTCTCAGTCAAGATAACTTTGAGTTGACGAAGGCCGTAGCTGCCTCAACATTTCTGAAGAAAATTGAACCTGTAGTCTTCTGCTTCTTCTCATTGGCTTGTAGTCTATATATTTCTTTTAACAACACTGTCACCCATTCCTCCAATGATTTAATCTTAGATTGCAACAAGGGAACGTCGGTCTAATAATGTTCAAGCCAAGAACTGCATTGAGTGCAAGGTGGTTGATTTCTCCTTGGCATCACAGGTGAGGGTTCTTTCAAGTTACTAGGGGTTTCATTGTGAAGCTTAGTTCCTGGTAAGTTAGCGTCATTCCTGAGGCACGGAGGTAGGTTGGAAACATAGTCATAGGATTCCATAGAATAGAGGCCACGGGAGTAAGGGTATTCCTCAGTAAAGAAATGTTCAATCTTGGAGTCTGAGTCCTCACTCAACACTATTGGCTTCTGGTCAACATTTTGGTTGGGCTTGTTCCTAGCATATCTAGATATGCATCGTGCATTCTTCTTTCCCCTACTGTTGACACCAGTATCACCTTTGCCTTTCTTCCTTATAGGCTCCTTGACAGTCTTAGTATTGTCTTTAGCACACGGGTCGGCCATGGTATGGGGTACATCAAGGTTGGGGCAGTTCGAGGGTTTGACAGGGGGTAGAAGGGTAGGAGGTGGCATGACTGGCCCAACCAGATTTTCAGTGACCAAGGCCTTGTCCACTTGGACACACTTGGCGGTGGAAAAGCCATTCCTTAATAGGAAGTCTTGCCAACAATCACCACTAAGCTTCAAATGGTGGACGAAAATGATTTTGATCAAGTTGTGATGGAAAAGCCTGCTATCAGCCTTCTCACACTTGAATCATTTAGACATTTTGTAAAGGTTGTGTAGGAGATAGTGAGGCATGTTAAGAGGGTAGTCTATAAAATTCATCAATAACTGAAGATGATACAAAAATACCAAACGATAACGACCTTCACAGGTCACAAACTACTTAACAATTGCCAATAGATCATTCCACCTGGGTTTGAGGGCAATGATAGGCATACCTCTATCACAACTAACAAACTTCCTCGATGTGAAAAGGAGTGGCCATAGCACCTCGTCCACTTTCGAGTTCTTAAACCACCTCTATCCTTTAGCTGGTAAGCCTATAGTTGAGCTGAGGAATTCCTCATTTAGCTCAAGCTGTATATCTATGACCTTATCCCTGCATCTATCGAAGGTGAGGGTAAATTTTTGGGCTACCAAAAGGTTGAAACCCTCAAATCTCTGGATAAAAACTAACCAACCACTATTTTCCAAATCCTCACGAGCATTGTCAAATAGAAGGAGTGTTTGGTTTCCATTAGGTTCTATGCGCACCATAGGTTACATAGGAGAGAGAACACAGTGAGCCGGGTAAACAGACAAGGGTTTGGACAGGGTACTCGCAGGACCGCAAGCACGGGGATTTCCCCAAAACTAACAGAGGTAACCCGGGATAGGAGGTGGGCATTAATGCCTAAGTGTGTGAGGGTGATGGAACGAAACAATCCATGCAGAACATTCATATCGAATGTACAATTGACGATGTTATGGTGATTCACTATTGGTGTGTGTTAAAAAACAACGCCATTCAAACAATTAATAAAAACTATGGTAAGTCGACCCAAATATTTGCACAAATAACACGTATGCTTTGTATGAAACCATTGAATTAAGGGTCTAATCACCATGTTAATGCGTTGTTATGAAACCATTGAATTCGATCAAAAGAAATAGAACATCAAACCACCATTGAATCAAGGACTCAATCACAATCATTATAATACCATCACAGTCTTATAAAAATGAAGTCATATTAACAACAAAAAAAATGCCAAATGAGTAAAGGTTTTGGTGTCTTGCCAACTGTGTGACCATAATTGAATTGCAAATGCAATGAACACATAGCCAAGAGTAACCATCATAATTGAGTGACGATTTTAATGCCATTGACATGACTTCAAAATCAAAGTTTTCATGCTTGCAGTCATGAAAACGAGAACAAAAGGCAGGTGTGTAAATGCGCAAGATAATAGTGTTGTTTTATTCAAAAGATTGCGATGAGAATCAAAGGTTCCAAAACATTTGTGTAGGCAACTCATAAAGTTAGGATAAAAATGTGAAATGGCTGCCAACAATGGCAACACACTGGTAGAAGCAGTTATCTCTGCCAAAGAACAAATTCAGATTATGATAAAGAGAATAATTCTAAGTCAAAAACAACCAGAAAATTGTTTAAATATCATCGTTAATTAAACATTACAACAGTGCTTAAAGGATGAAAACTGATAACAGTCTTAAGACAAACGAACCACAATATTAAAGATAAAATCTCCAATACAATTGACAGAGCCACTGCTACCAGTAGGCGTTCATAGCCTCGACAGGGTTTCCATTTAACCCACTATGATATCTGTATCCTGCCAAGAAGTTCCAGATCAGAATAAAGGACATTTTAAGGTCAATATATTTCATACTTACGAATCTTCATATACCCGACATTGCTTCGATGCCAGCGGGCCTATTCAGTACCTTGGAAAAGTTGTCTTGGCATCATGCATGCATTTACCCACTGCCAACAGACCTGTTCAGCATCGCGGTGGGTTTACAAGCACTTCCCATAGCTCGTTTAATGTTTTTTTTTTTTTTTAAAGATATATAATTGAGCGGGGTGACACTGAAAATTATGATATTTTGACATATTTTTACAGACCTTGAAAGAATTTTTTAAACTGTCCTTCATTAACATTCAGAGATGGCTTATTTACAAAACTGACCTTCTAAGGCAGGGAGACATCTTCTGAGTTATTACCTTAAGGAACAGGGACGGCATAAGAAGATAATGGATGATCGTGACAAGCCTCACTTATAGACTGAAATCAATAAACTTCTTTCAAACAACAGTATTTTCTCAGTATGGCAGTAAATTTTAGAAGTATATTACAATTGATGTTTAGACAACTTTTCAGTACTCATTTCAGAGAAATAATTTTTTGTTTTCTTTGTCTGACCAGTTCATAATGCAGGTATGTGTATATCAACAGCAAAAACTAGTAAGCATAAGGGAGAAATCAAAACACACCAGTGAAGTGTAAGTTTTAAACCTTCGAAGTAAAGCGATGCATATAGATTCTTAAGAAATACAGAAATTAATCAATGGCTCATACACATAGTACACGGAGATTTTTACCGGAAACCCTCAACCGGTAAAACCTTTCTTCTTTTCATTATATCGAATTTCACCATTCTCCATACAATATATACAATGTTTTTAGGTATTTCGTAGATACCAAAACCCTAATCCCTTAATTCGGGATTAATTTACAAATCAGCTAAAAATAGCAAAATCCGCTAAAAATAGCAAAAACCGACCAAAAAAAAAATACGCTAGGTGTAGGGATTGTCAGACGCAGTTGTCGTATCTGACGCACCCACACACACACACATGCAAAGAATATAACACATACCCAACATTCTCCCACTTGTTGTTTTCTTTGCATC
>ML783312.1:23907-55365 GCA_009831015.1 Picea engelmannii | reverse complement strand
TTTATTTTCTTCTCTGTCTGATTTTCTACCAGAGCCTTAAACTCTTTAAATTTATCAAATACCTCAGATTTCTTTCTAAGAAAATAAATCCATGTGTTCCTTGAAAAATCATCTATGAATGAAACATAATACACAGATTTACGAAGGGATGGAACATGAACAGGTCCAAACACATCACTGTGTATCAATTCTAAGATCCCCTTTGCTCTTGTAGCACCAGATGGGAATCTTACTTGATTATGTTTACCATATATGCAATTTTCACAGAAATCAAAATCCAGAGTGCAATTAGACATACCTTCAATCATACCTTTACCATGTAGTGTTCGAAAGCCCTTTTCTCCAATATGCCCTAGTCTTTGATGCCACAACATGGTCTTCTTTTCTGGGACAGTATTGGTCTTGTCTCCTTCATTTTTCTACTCAAGGACAACAGAACTGTTACACCCATTAGTATAAGTTCTTCCCAACAACTTGTACAGAGTTCCACAATGAACTCCCCTCATCAACACCATTTCTCCTCGTACCATCTTGCAAGTGTCCTTTTCAAATATAGTTTTCACTCCTGCATCACCCAACTTGCTTACAGATATGAGGCTTCTGGCTAGTTTTGGAATGTGTATAACCCCAGGGAGAGTTCTAATCCTTCCATCATTTAGCAACAACTTAACCCTTCCACATCCCAAGATTTTCGTTGTCGAGTCATCTCCTAGGAATACATCACCACCATCATATTTTTCATATTCAGAGAACCACTCCCTGTGAGGAGTCATATGGTATGATGCACTTGAGTTGATCAACCATACACCATGGTCTACATGTGTACTTGTAGATGCTAGGTAAACATCACCTCCTTCTTTAGTGGAGGGTTTCACCTCCGTGGAAGAGGTACCATCAGATCCCTTTGGTTTTTCAACCTTCTTAGACCTGCAATCTTTCTTATAATGCCCTGTTTTACCACACTTCCAGCATTTCCTCAAAGATTTTTCTGGGTACTTAGATCTACCTGTAGATTTAGATCTCCATCCTGAAGGCTTACCAGGGTTCCTGTCTTGGGTACGCCCTATTACAAATAAAGCATATGTGCTGTGACCATCCATGATTTTTCGCCTCATCTCTTTAGATAACAAGGATGCAACTACATCCTCATACTTCAATGTAGGTTGAGTGGTACTACTTATTGCTACAACCAGATTATCCCAAGAGTCTGGCAAAGAACATAACAAAGTAATACACTTATCTTCTTCTATAATTGTAATATTAACAGATCCAAGTTGACTTACCAGAGTATTAAAGGCATTTAGATGTTCTGTCATAGAATCTCCATCTTCCATCCTAAGATGATACAACTTCTTTCAAAGAAACAACTTGTTTACCAAGGACTTTGATTGATACAAATTCCCTAACTTATCCCATAGTTCCTTGGCTGTAGATTCTCCCAAGACATTCAACAACACCGAATTTGCCAGGCAAAGTTGAATGGTACTCCTTTCTCTTCTGTCCAACTTGTCCCAATCTTCTTTTGACATACCAGTAACTAGTGTACTAGTAGTTTGTGTACTGGTAGGTTGTGTACCAGTAGCCTGTGTGCTTGTAGCTGGTGTACCAGTAGGCTGTGTACCAGGATCCACAACGATCCATTGTTCTTTGTCTACAAGAAGGTCCTCCATCTTGAGCTTCCATAGCTCAAAGTTTTTACTGTTGAACTTCTCTATCTTGATTCTAGATGAGCTCACCATTCCTCTTACTTTACTCGAATCTCCTCTTCAAAAGCTCCCACTGAACCCAGGTTTATCACAGACCCAAGATAAACTTGATCTATCAAGACTGAGCCAAACCCTCAGCAACAAAGGCGTCCCTCTGAAGCCAAAAATGTGCTCTGATACCACATGTAAGTTTTAAACCTATGAAGTAAAGAAATGCATATAGATTCTTATGAAATACAGAAATTAATCAATGGCTCATACACAAAGTACACGGAGATTTTTACCGGAAACCCTCAACTGGGAAAACCTTTCTTCTTTTCATTATATCGAATTTCACCATTCTCCATACAATATATACAATGTTTTAGGTATTTCGTAGATACCAAAACCCTAATCCATTAATCCGGGATTAATTTACAAATCAGCTAAAAATAGCAAAATCCGCTAAAAATAGCAAAAACCACCCAAAAAAAAAATCTGCTAGGTGTAGGGATCGTCAGATGCAGTTGTCATATATGATGCACCCACACACACACACATGCAAAGAATATAACACATACCCAACACGAAGAAATATTTTAAAGAAAAGAAATCCAAACAAAAAAATATGTACAGAACGTGCATCTGAGAACCTCATGCAACAAATCCCTTGGGAGACTGAAAAGTAAGAAAATCCTGTTTTAATGGGAAAGCAGTCCTACTCGTGGTACCTTGGGTCAGGGTTGATTCAGATTTATTTACCTCTTTACTTTCCATTTAAGATTTTCATGACGATACTTCGTTTTTGAAAATAAATGTTCAACTAGAAGCAAAGAGAAAAGGATCAAGGGGACTTCCTTGACAACAACCGTGTTATGGTTCTCGTGGAGACCTCACTTGCATTCATGACTGCATTATTACAAAGAGAAATAGTGAGAAATGCAACTAAAAGGAAAACCTATTCCTAAACCTACCCTAACTATTAAACAAATCAAGATACTATGTGAAGTCATGCTTCCAATGTAGCCATCAGAGTAACTCTAATCCTGCAATGGAAACAAAATCCAACATTACTAATAAGAATGGTAGCATATCAACTAATGACAAAAACATATCACACTTACCTTCAAAATCATCATCTAAAAACAATGTAAGCATGATCTTACCATTTCCTTGGATATTCTTGTTGTACGAATCCTCTAGCGATTGTGCAATCTTGTCGTGATAAGGGTCATAATGGCATGGGAGAGTGTAAGTAGGTTTGAAAAACTTGTTAGGATTACGAGGAAATGGAATAACCATCAGCCAAGGCTGAAATGCCCCATCCTCCTGACAGTTCTCTAAGTGTTCATTAATTTCTTCACATGGAGGATCTAAAAGAAATATGTCACACTCGCTTCCCAGATACTTAGTTAAAGAGAAAGCAAGCACAACTTTGTCTTTATTATGATTTTTTTTTATATATGAATGTTCAATCCATCCTAATATCCTGTCACAAAAATGAGGATGCAAACCATGACTTTGATGAAATGAATATATCAATGGGAAAATCATCATAGGAGGATTTGTGCAATCAATTGGATCATTGGTTTGGATGTTTCCTTCAATGAGATTGTTCATTTCAAAATGTGAAGTATAAACATTGAGATTCGAGCTAAGCAAAGAACGATTATGAAACTTAGAATGTTTGATTTCCATAAGATATAATGCATTGTCCTTTTCAACAATAAATTGTGTAAAATCACCTCGCAACATGTCCTCTTCCCATATGAGTGATGAAAGTGAACAAGCATCAAATTCAAGTTTATCAATGTTATGCTCGGAATTAATTTCACCAAAATTTAGCATATCGAAAGGATATGATTGTGGTGGAAAAGAGTAGGATGTTGTAGGTAAGATGTCAAGTCCACCAGACTCTAGGAATAGATCAGGATATAAAGAATAAAAGGAATCGGAAATAAGTAGATGAAAATAATCTCTTGAACTATGATACTCAACAATGGTATTCTCAAGACAATTCTCTTCACTTTCTTTAAAACTCCTACTTTGTTTTGGTGGCGAATTACTCAACATAATATGATCATCTGGATTTGCCTTTTGTGTGATAGATAATTCAAAATTTATGTGACAAACATCTAGTCTTTCCTGTGAACAAAGTGCATTTTGAGGATGAGGGTTTAAGGTTTCTTCTTCTCTAATCAGTTTCATAGGAGTACTAGAACATTCAAGACAATTTTCGTCACTTAAGTGTTCTTCAATGACTTCTTTTAAATGTTGATTAGAGCATGAGTTACAAGAATGAGGGTATTCACCTTGAGCCAGAAACGAATCATCTTCCATACTGTTCGAAGACTGAAAATAAAATGATTCAAAGGAAAAACCAGTTTGGTTGTCAATAATGACATGATCAATAGATTCTACCTCCCTGGCTTGTTCAACATTATCAGAAGAATTTTTCTCTTCTTGCGAAGAAGATTGTTCTAGCAGTTGAGTGATAGGATTTGCGATTGGTTCTTCATTCGTGATTGAACATGACTGGATGGAAGGGATGGAAGCATCATAGAAGAGATTTAATGCCAATGACATGTCATCGAGATTAAATTTACAGAGGATATGATAGACTCTTGTCAAAAAGTCTTCTGAAGATGAATTGTATTTGATTAGCGAAGTATAAAATTCTTCACATAATTGATCAAAATCATAAATTTCAAAAGAATCTAGAAACTCATCTACAAATTGAAACCAATAAAAAATGTGACATGCTGGAAAGGATTCAAACCAATGTTTCATCCGACCTCTAAAAGTAAAAGCGAACAGTCTGCATAAAACTCCTAAATCTGAGATGTCATGTTTGATGCATTTGCACCAAAAATTGTTAAGGTGGTCTTTAGCAGATATATTGCCTCCACCATCAAAGGTGAGTTTCGACAAGTGAGAGACTATCTCGTTGGGAACATCGGGTAATGAGAAGTTGAAAGAATTTTCCAACACAGTGATTTGGGGAGCCATGGGGGAAATTGAATACATTTAAAATAAAGGATCCTACAAGGCCAGCTTGTCTGTCGGCCCTCCTTCTAGCGCCATTTGTTGATGGGAGAAAATGAACGATTGTGAGCTGGAGAAGTGGATCTGGTCCAGGGTTGTCTAAATAACCCAAGCCGTTTGGAATGATCCACCTCGACGGGTTTAGCGGCTCCGTTGGCCGATATAAGTCCTATGAAAATGAAAGAAAACTAAACTAAAGGAACTAATCTATATGAAAACAACAATTCAAGAAAGCTATAAACAGATCTGAAATATATATATATATATATATATATATATATACAATTTACTGTCTAATATTATACAGGAGTAATTCTATGAAATTTAATGTTCAGTTATCAACAGAATTAGATCTCAACTACAATGTACAGTATTTACAGATTACAGATTTTAAATTGAAAACCTGCAAAAATCATTTGTGAGTTGTCCTATGACAGCAAAGCTATTGTTTTTGGATTTTATAATTTTTATGAAACAAAAATTAAATGACAACTATCAAAGCTAAACAATTAAAATAACAATCTGTACTATAAAACTGAGCTATACATCTATCTAGATTACTGAGAATTCTCAAATTTATTAGCTATTAAATTGTAAATAACGAACTAACCTAAAGTAATGCTTCCTATTTGTCCTGTGCACAGTGGTTGATTTAGCTATTTGATGGGAGGGAAACCGCATTAGATTCTCTGCGGCTTCTTGTAAACATGAAGCAGCAATGCTCTTCAAATATAGATGACAGAACAGACAAGACATAAAAATGACAACAATCTTATAATTTACAAATCATCACAGTTAGATAAATCTCTGTGTGAAGGTTTGTACATAACAGTTCATTTAATGGAGAAGATAAACCTTTATTCATTAAATTGAACTAGAGTAATTGTTGTACTAAACTGAGATACATCAGACATAGACATAATTTAAATCACAATGCATTAACCAGTAACAAGTCTTGATATCTAAAGTAGTCAACAACTTGATCATAAATTAAAATGCACAAAACTTGAACGAAAGTATGATAAATTGAAAGCTAAAGCTGTTACAAAAGATCCACTTCCATTCCAGTCTGTATCATCATAAATCCATAGTCTTGTTCTCTCAACATTGATGGGTTCATTACAAAAATAAATGAGTATATAAAGGCCACAGGGTAAAACATCCCTGTGGGAATTATCAAAAACAATTTACAAAAAAATTTGGGAACAATCTCCCAAGTCTCTATTTCTTCCTATGACTAACAACTTAAAACAAAACTATATCACAAAAAGCATATCCTAAACTGCCACAACATGTCCAATTTGTCATTGAAATTCGTAGGTACCTGTAGGTGGACAAGAATACACAAGTTTAGATAATGTTTCATTGACAAAATTAACAAAAATCTAAATTTTAAGACTAGCTATAGAATCTCACAATTTTGTAGCTGGTCTTAGTTGCAAACAGAACCATTTTAAATCAATCCAAATGATAACAAAAATATATTCGACCTATTAAACAAACCTTTAATTACTAATTCAACACAAAGAAAATCGTTCATGCCAGAAGTAACCAAATCTTTATGCCAATTTGAAACAGACAAAAATTGTGTTTAATTAACCGGATGGTAATAGGGATATATGCAATATGTCAAAAAACTTTTATTACCAATTCGGAGCAGACAGAATCGCTTTGGTAATTTGAAAATAACGGAATCATTTTGAATCTATTAAAACGAACATAACTAATTGAAAGAAAACATAATCAGCTAACCAAATAAAAAAAAATCGATGTGGAAATACATACCTGGGGTGTAGGAAAACATCTCAGTCAGGATAACTTTGAGTTGATGAAGGCCGTAGCTGCCTCAACATTTCTGAAGACAATTGAACCCATAGTCTTTTGCTTCTTCTCGTTGGCTTGTAGCTTGTCTCTTTCTTTTGACAACACTGTCACCCGTTCCTCCAATGATTTAATCTTAGATTGCAACAGGGGAACATCGTTGTAATAACGTTCAAGCCAAGAATTGCATTGAGTGCAAGGTGGTTGATTTGGCCTTGGCATCACAGGTGAGGGTTCATTCAAGATACCAGGGGTTTCATTGTGAAGCTTAATTCCCAGGAACTTAGGGTCGTTCTTGAGGCATGGAGGTAGGTTGGAAACATAGACATGGGATTCCATAGAACAGAGGCCATAGGAGTAAGGGTATTCCTCAGTCAAGAAATGTTCAATCTCGAAGTCCGAGTCCTCGCTCAACACTATTGGCTTCTGGTCAACGTTTTGCTTGGGCTTGTTCCTAGAACATCTAGATATCCATCGTGCATTCTTCTTTCCCCTACTGTTGACACCAGTATCACCTTTTCCTTTCTTCCTTATAGGCTTCTTGATGGTCTTAGTATTGTATTTAGCACACGGGTCAGCCATGGTATCGGGTAGGTCAAGGTTGGGGCATTTCGAGGGTTTGACAGGGGGTAGAAGGGTAGGAGGTTGCACGACTGGCCCAACTAGAGTTTCAGTGACCACGACCTTGTCCACTTGGACACACTCGGCAGTGGCAAAGCCATTCCTTAATAGGAAGGCTTACCAACGGTCACCACTAAGCTTCAAATGGTGTATGCCAATGATTTTGATCAAACAATGATGGAAAAGACTGCTATCATCCTTCTCACGCTTGAATCATTTGGACATTTTGTAAAGGCTGTGTAGGAGATAGTGAGGCATGTTCAGAGGGTAGTCTATAAAATTCATCAATAACCAAAGATGATACAGAAATACCAAACCATAACGACCTTCATAGGTCACAAACTACTTAACAATTTCCAATAGATCATGCCACCTGAGTTTTAGGGAAATGACAGGCATACCTCTATCACAACTAATAACCTTCCTCGATGTGAAAAGGAGCGGCCACGACACCTCGTCCATTTTTGAGTTCTTAAACCACCTCTATCCTTTAGCTGGTAAGCCTGTAGCTGAGCTGAGGAATTCCTCATTTAGCTCAAGATGCATATATCTGACCTTAGCCTTGCATCCGTCAAAGGTGAGGGAAAACTGTTGAGCTACCGAAAGGTTGAAACCCTGAAATCTATGGATAAAAACTAACCAGCCACTATTTTCCAAATCCTCATGAGCATTGTCGAATAGCAGGAGTGTTTGGCTGCCATTATGTTCTATGTGCATCAAAGGTGCCATAGGAGAGAGCACATAGTGAGCCAGGTAAACAGACAAGGGTTTGGACAGGGTACTCGCAGGACCACAAGCTCAGGGATTTCCCCAAAACTAATAGAGGTAACCCAGGATAGGAGGCAGGCATTAATGCCTAAGTGTGCGGGGTTGATGGAACGAAACAATCCATGCAAAACATTCATATCAAATGTACAATCGATGGCGTTATGGTGATTCACTATTGGTGTGTGTTAAAAAACAATGTCATTCAAACAATTAATAAAAACTATGGTAAGTCGACCCAAATATTTTCACAAGCAATATGGTTTAAAATCAAAACAATGTTTCGAATATAGAACCAAGGATTGGATCATAACATGTATGCTTTGTATGAAACCATTGAATTAAGGGTCTAATCACCATGTTAATGCGTTTTTATGAAACCATTGAATTCGATCAAAAGCAATAGAACATCAAACCACCATTGAATCAAGGACTCAGTCACAATCATTAGAATACCATCAGAGTCTTATAAAAATGAAGTCATATTAACAACAAAAAAATTGCCAAATGAGTAAAGGTTTTGGTGTCTTGCCAACTATGTGACCATAATTGAATTGGAAATGCAATGAACACATAGACAAGAGTAACCATCATAGTCCAATGACGATTTTAATGCCATTGACGTGACTTTGAAATCAAAGTTTTCACACTTGCAGTCGTGAAAAAGAGAACAAAAGGCAGGTATGTAAATGCGCAAGATAATAGTGTTGTTTTATTCAAAAGATTGCGATGAGAATCAAAGATTCCAAAACACTTGTGTAGGAAGCTCATAAAGATAGGATAAAAATGCGAAATGGCTGCCAACAATGGTGACACACTGGTAGAAGCAGTTATCTCTGCCAAAGAACAAATTCAGATTATGATAAAGAGAATAATTCTAACTCAAAAACAACCAGAAAATTGTTTAAACATCATCGTTAATTAAACATTATAGCAGTGCTTAAAGGATGAAAAATGATAACAATCTTAAGACAAGCGAACCACGATATTAAAGATAAAATCTCCAATACTGTTAACAGAGCCACTGCTGCCAGTAGGCATTCATAGCCTCGACAGGGTTGCCATTTAACCCACTTTGATATCCGTATCCTGCCAAGAAGTTCAAGATCAGAATAAAGGACATTTTACGGTCAAAATATTTCATACTTACAAATTTTCATATACCTGACATTGCTTCATTGCCAGCGGGCCTATTCAGTACCTCGGCGAAGTTGTCTTGGCATCATGCATGCATTTACCTGTTGCCAGCAGACCTGTTCAGCATTCCGGCAGGTTTACAAGTGATCTAAAAATATGACGAAGACTTGATAAACTTGATTAAATTAATTTGCAAGTGAAATGTTATGTGTTTAATGCAACAGGATCAATTTGCAACACATATTAAATGATTACTTATGTAGAAATAAGCATAGACAGCCTTATAAATCATTGAACATAATACATAAACACAACAACTTGATAAAGGAGTTCACCCCACTCCGGGCTACATCTCCTGGTCCAGCCTCCAAATGGATCTTTTATATTAAATTGCTCAAAGTGATTAAAAAAACAAGTCTTACAGTGCTCAAATCAACCAAATGACTGCTCCAATGGCTCTGCAGCATGCCAAAACCCCTGTCTAGGCTCTGACGGCACCTAAAACGGTCGAAAAATGAAGAAGATAGCCTTCTATGAAGTCTCCCCTCCTTCTTGTTGTCTCTGGTTCTACAATCTGCACATGAACCTGGAACACGCTCCAAAATGCGCGTATAAACCCAGCACCAAACGGTTCCGAAAACGGTCCAAACTGTAAAACGGTTAGGGCGCCTCCAGCCCCTAACCGCCTCAGCACTGGGCCACATGGTCATAAGACCAAAGGCTGGGCACAAATAGGAGTTTAACTGTTCAACCGTTCAAACTTCCATTAAAAAAAATCGCGCGCCAATGTAAAACGTGGGTCGGAGGTTCAAACCACACGCAACACAATAAACATATAGCAAATACATTGCAATTGCAATGTATTGCAATGAAACATATAATATATACGCGCCAATATACATGCCGATACGATATGGTCATATGTATTTGTAATAAAACCAAGGGTCGGGGCGTAAGCCCCGACCCGCCCCTTTTCCCATACCACATACAAACAAACTTAATTACATTTTAATTGGTATGGTAATCAATTACCATCGGGCGGCCCAATGGCTATTGGAGTGTTGTAAAATCTTTGTGTTGTGGGAGGTCCCGGGTTCAAACCCGCGGACTCCAATATTTTTACAAAGAAATATAAACCAAACAAAGGAGGGACACGTGGCGCCCAAGCATTGGGCCACGTGTCCTCTTCTCATTCGTTCCCAATACAACACGTGTCAACACCTCATTGGACAACAATCAACCAACCGAAATGAGCCATGTCATCAAGCTGCCACGTCAACAACATGGTACGGCCCTCCACGTGGCCGTACGGACTGTACGGACAGGTACAGTCAGCACCCCTATTTTGACCTGTTTGACTTGGCGGTAAAATCGCGATATCTCCTCCATACAGACTCCATTTGCAAAAATAAATATACCGCCGGAATCAGGAAAACGAGACGGACGCAATGGAACTATTTTCGTCTCAATCCGAGCACTTTGAAAATTGAGCAAATTTTGATCCCCTGATCAACAAGCACTTCCCACAGCTCTTTTAATGATTTTTTTTTTTTTAAAGATATATAATTGAGCGGGGTGACGCTGAAAATTATGATATTTTGACATATTTTTACAGACCTTGAAAGAATTTTTTTAAATTGTCCTTCATTAAGATTCAGAGATGGCTTATTTACAAAACCGACCTTCTAAGGCAGGGAGACATCTTCTGAGTTATTCCCTTAAGGAACAGGGACAACGTAAGAAGATAATGGATGATCGTGACAGGCTTCACTTACAGATTGAAATCAATAAACTTCTTTCAAACAACAGTCTTTTCTCAACATGGCAGTAAATTTCAGAAGTATATTACAATTGATGTTTAGAGAACTTTTCAGTAGTCATTTCAGAGAAAGAATTTTCTGTTTTCTTTGTCTGACCAGTTCATAATGCAGGTATGTGTATTTCAATAGCAAAAACTAGTAAGCATAATGGAGAAATCAAAACACACCAACGAAGAAAGATTTGAAAGCAAAGAAATCCAAACAAAAAAATATGTACAGAACATGCATCTGAGAACCTCATGCAACAAATCCCTTGGGAGACTGAAAAGTAAGAAAATCCTATTTTAATGGGAAAGCAGTCCTACTCGTGGTACCTTGGGTCAGGGTTGATTCAGATTTATTTATCTCTTTACTTTCCATTTAACATTTTTATGACGATATTGCGTTTTTGAAAATAAATGTTCAACTAGAAGAAAAGAGAAAAGGATCAAGGGGACTTCCCTGACAACAGCCGTATTATGGTTCTCGTGGAGTGCTCACTTGCATTCATGACTGCATTATTACAAAGAGAAATAGTGAGAAATGCAACTGAAAGGAAAACCTATTCCTAAACCTACCCTAACTATTAAACAAATCAAGATACTACGTGAAGCCATGCTTCCAATGTAGCCATCGGAGTAACTCTAATCCTGCAATGGAAACAAAATCCAGCATTACTAATAAGAATTGTAACATATCAACAAATGATAGAAACATATCACACTTACCTTCAAAATCATCATCTAAAAACAAAGTAAGAATGATATTACCACTTCCTTGGATATTCTTGTTGTACGAATCCTCTAGCCATTGTGCAATCTTGTCATGATAAGGGTCATAATGGCATGGGCAAGTGTAAGTAGGTTTGAAAAACTTGTCAGGATTACGAGGAAATGGAATAACCATCAGCCAAGGCTGAAATTCCCCATCCTCCTGACAGTTCTCTAAGTGTTCATTAATTTCTTCAATGGAGGATCTAAAAGAAATATGTCACACCTGCTTCCCAGATACTTAGGTAAAGGGAAAGCAAGCACAACTTTGTCTTTATTATGAATTTTTTATATATATGAATTTTCAAGCCATCCTAAGATCCTGTCACAAAAATGAGGATGCAAACCATGACTTTGATGAAATGAATATATCAATGGGAAACTCATCATAGGAGGATTCGTTCAATCAATTGGATCATTGGTTTGGATGTTTCCTTCGATGAGATTGTTCATTTCAAAATGTGAAGTATAAACATTGAGATTCGAGCGAAGCAAAGAACGATTATGAAACTTAGAATGTTTGATTTCCATAAGATATAATGCATTGTCCTTTTCAACAATAAGTTGTGTAAAATCATCTTGCAACATGTCCTCTTCCCATATGAGTAATGAAAGTGAACAAGTGTCAAATCCAAGTTTATCAATGCTATGCTCGGAATTAATTTCACCAAAATTTAGCATATTGAAAGGATATGATTGTGGTGGAAAAGAGTAGGATGTTGTAGGTAAGATGTCAAGTCCACCAGAATCTGGGAATAGATTAGGATATAAAGAATAAAAGGAATCGGAAATAAGCAGATGAAAAGAATCTCTTGAACTATGATACTCAACAATGGTATTCTCAAGACAATTCTCTTCACTTTCTTTAAAACTCTTACTCTGTTTTGGTGGCGAATTCCTCAACATAATATGATCATCTGGATTTTCCTTTTGTGTGATAGATAATTCAAAATTTATGTGACAAACATCTAGTCTTTCCTATGAACAAAGTGCATTTTGAGGATGAGGGTTTAAAGTTTCTTCTTCTCTGATCAATTTCATAGGAGTACTAGAACATTCAAGACAATTTTCGTCGCTTAAGTGTTCTTCAATGACTGATTTTACATGTTGTTTAGAGCATGAGTTACAAGAATGAGGGTATTCACCTTGAGACAGAAACGAATCATCTTCCATACTGTTCGAAGACTGAAAATACAATGATTCAAAGGAAAAACAAATTTGGTTGTCAATAAGGACCTGATCAACAGATTCTACCTCCCTGGCTTGTTCAACATTATCAGAAGAATTTTTCTCTTCTTGCAAAGAAGATTGTTCTAGCAGTTGAGTGATAGGATTTGCGGTTGGTTCTTCATTCGTGATTGAACATGACTGGATGGAAGGGATGGAAGCATCATAGAAGAGATTGAATGCCAATGACATATCATCGAGATTAAATTTACAGAGGATATGATAGACTCTTGTCAAAAAGTCTTCTGAAGATGAATTGTCGTTGATTAGCGAAGTATAAAATTCTTCACATAATTGATCAAAATCATAAATTTCAAAATCATTTAGAAAATCATCTACAAATTGAAACCAATCAAAAATGTGACATGCTGGAAAGGATTCAAACCAATGTTTGATCCGACCTCTAAAAGTAAAGTGAACAGTCTGCATAAAACTCCTAAATCTGAGATGTCATGTTTGATGCATTTGCACCAAAACTTGTTAAGGTGGTCTTTAGCAGATATATTGCCTCCACCATTAAAGGTGAGTTTGGAAAAGCGAGAGACTGTCTCGTTGGGAACATCGGGTAATAAGAAGTTGAAAGCATGTTCCAACATAGTGATTTGGGGAGCCATGGGGGAAATTGAATACATTTAAAATAAAGGATCCTACAAGGCCATCTTGTCAGTCAGCCCTCCTTCTAGCGCCATTTGTTGACAGGCGAAAATGAACGCTTGTGAACTGGAGTAGTGGATCTGGTTCGGGGTTGTCTAAATAACACAAGCCATTTGGAATGATCCACCTCGACGGTTTTAGCAGTAATTCTATGAAATTTAATGTTCAGTTATCAACAGAATTAGATCTCAACTACAATGTACAGTATTTACAGATTACAGATTTTAAATCGAAAACCTGCAAAAATCATTTGTGAGTTGTCCTATGACAACAAAGCTATTGTTTTTGGATTTTATAATTTTTATGAAACAAAAATTAAATGACAACTATCAAAGCTAAACAATTAAAATAACAATCTGTACTATAAAACTGAGCTATACATCTATCTAGATTACTGAGAATTCTTGAATTTATTAACTATTAAATTGTAAATAATGAACTAACCTGAAGTAATGCTTCCTATTTGTCCTATGCACAGTGGTTGATTTAGCTATTTAATGGGAGGAAACCCGCATCATATTCTCTACAGCTTCTTGTAAACATGAAGCAACATTTCTCTTCGAATACAGATGACAGAACAAACAAGACATAAAAACGACATCAATCTTATAATTTACAAATCATCATAGTTAGATAAATCTCTGTGTGAAGGTTTGTACATAACAGTTCATTTAATGGAGAATATAAACCTTTATTCATTAAATTGAACCAGAGTAATTGTTGTACTAAACTGAGATACATCAGACATAGACATAATTTAAATCACAACGCATTAACCTGTAACAAGTCTTGATATCTAAAGTAGTCAACAACTTGATCACAAATTAAAATGTACAAAGCTTGAACGAAAATATGATAAATTAAAAGCTAAAGATGTTACAAAAGATCCACTTCCATTCCAGTCTGTATCATCATAAATCCATAGTCTTGTTCTCTCAACAGTGATGGGTTCATTACAAAAATAAATGAGTATATAAAGGCCACAAGGTAAAACATCCCCGTGGGAATTATCAAAAACATTTTACAAAAAAGTCCGGGAACAATCTCCCAAGTCTCTATTTCTGCCTATGACTAACAACTTAAAACAAAACTATATCAAAAAAAGCATATCCTAAACTGCCACAGCATGTCCAATTTGTCATTGAAATTCGTAGGTACCTGTAGGTGGACAAGAATACACAAGTTTAGATAATGTTTCATTGATAAAATTAAAAACAATCTAAATTTTAAGACTAGCTACAAAATCTCACGATTCTGTAGCTGGTCTTATTTGCAAACAGAACCATTTTAAATCAATCCAAACGATAACAAAAATATATTCGACCTATTAAAAAAACCTTTAATTACTAATTCAACACAAAGAAAATCGTTCATGCCAGAAGTAACCAAATCTTTATGCCAATTTGAAACAGACAGAAATCATGTTTAATTAACCGAATGGTAACAGACAGAAATCCTGTATGAGGGCAATGACAGGCATACCTCTATCACAACTAACAACCTTCCTCGATGTGAAAAGGAGCGACCACGACACCTCCTCCACTTTCGAGTTCTTAAACCACCTCTGTCCTTTAGTTGGTAAGCCTGTAGCTGAGCTGGGGAATTCCTCATTTAGCTCAAGCTGTATATCTCCGACCTTAGCCCTACATCTGCCGAAGGTGAGGGCAAAGTGTTGGGCTACCGAAAGGTTGAAACCCTCAAATCTCTGGATAAAAACTAACTAGCCACTATTTTCCAAATCGTCATGAGAATTGTCAAATAGCAGGAGTATTTGGCTGCCATTATGTTCTATGCACACCACAGGTGCCATAGGAGAGAGCACACAATGAGCCGGGTAAACAGACAAGGGTTTGGATAGGGTACTCATAGGACTGCAAGCTCAGGGATTTCCCCAAAACTAACAGAGGTAACCCGAGATAGGAGGTAGGCATTAATGCCTAAGTGTGCGAGGGTGATGGAACGAAACAATCTAAGCAGAAAATTCATATTGAATGTACAATCGACGACGTTATGGTGATTCACTATTGATGTGTGTTAAAAAAACAATTCCATTCAAACAATTAATAAAAACTATGGTAAGTCGACCCAAATATTTGCACAAGCAATATGGTTTAAAATCAAAACAATGTTTCGAATATAGCACCAAAGACTGGATCATCACACATATGCTTTGTATGAAACTATTGAATTAAGGGTCTAATCACCATGTTAATGCATTGTTATGAAACCATTGAATTCGATCAAAAGCAATAGAACATCAAACCACCATTGAATCAAGGACTCAATCACAATCATTAGAATACCATCATAGTCTTATAAAAATGAAGTCATATTAACAACAACAAAAAATGCCAAATGAGTACAGGTTTTGGTGTCTTGCCAACTGTGTGACCATAATTGAATTGGAAATGCAATGAACACATAGAGAAGATTAACCATCATAATCCAGTGACTATTTTAATGTCATTGACGTGACTTCGAAATCAAAGTTTTCACGCTTGCAGTCGTGAAAACGAGAACAAAAGGCAGGTGTGTAAATGGGAAAGATAATAGTGTTGTTTTATTCAAAAGATTGCGATGAGAATCAAAGGTTCCAAAACACTTATGTAGGCAGCTCATAAAGATAGGATAAAAATGCAAAATGGCTGCCAACAATGGCGACACACTGGTAGAAGCAGTTATCTCTGCCAAAGAACAAATTCATATTATGATAAAGAGAAAAATTCTAACTCAAAAACAACCAGAAAATTGTTTAAACATCATCGTTAATTAAACATTACAGCAGTGCTTAAAGGATGAAAACTGATAACAGTCTTAAGACAAGCGAACCACGATATTAAAGATAAAATCTCCAATACTGTTGACAGATCCACTACTTCCAGCAGGCATTGATAGCCTCGAAAGGGTTTCCATTTAACCCACTCTGATATCTGTATCCTGCCAAGAAGTTCCAGATCAGAATAAAGGACATTTTAAGGTCAAGATATTTCATACTTACGAATTTTCATATACCCGACATTGCTTCGCTGCCAGCGAGCCTGTTCCGTACCCTAGCGAAGTTGTCTTGGCATCATGCATGCATTTACCTGCTGCCAGCAGACCTGTTCAGCATCCCGACGAGTTTACAAGCACTTCCCACAGCTATTTTAATGATTTTTTTTTTTTTAAGATATATAAATGAGCGGGTTGACGTTAAAAATTATGATATTTTGACATATTTTTACAGACCTTGAAAGAATTTTTTAAAACTGTCCTTCATTAAGATTCAGAGATGGTTTATTTAAAAAACTGACCTTCTAAGGCAGGGAGACATCTTCTGAGTTATTCCCTTAAGGAACAGGGACAGCGTAAGAAGATAATGGATGCTCATGACAGTCTTCACTTACAGACTGAAATCAATAAACTTCTTTCAAACAACAGTCTTTTCTCAACATGGCAGTAAATTTCAGAAGTAACTACAATTGATGTTTAGAGAACTTTTCAGCAATCATTTCAGAGAAAGAATTTTCTATTTTCTTTGTTTGACCAGTTCATAATGCAGGTATGTGTATTTCAATAGCAAAAACTAGTAAGCATAAGGGAGAAATCAAAACACACCAGCGAAGAAAGATTTGAAAGCAAAGAAATCCAAACAAAAAAATATGTACAGAATGTGCATCTGAGAACCTCATGCAACAAATCCCTTGGGAGACTGAAAAGTAAGAAAATCTTATTTTAATGCGAAATCAGTCATACTCATGGTACCTTGGGTCAGGGTTGATTCAGATTTATTTATCTCTTTACTTTCCATTTAATATTTTCATGATGATACTGCATTTTTGAAAATAAATGTTCAACTAGAAGCAAAGAGAAAAGGATCAAGGGGACTTCCCTGACAACAACCATATTATGGTTCTCGTGGAGTGCTCACTTGCATTCATGACTGCATTATTACAAAGAGAAATAGTGAGAAATGCAACTGAAAGGAAAACCTATTCCTAAACCTACCCTAACTATTAAACAAATCAAGATACTACGTGAAGTCATGCTTCCAATGTAGCCATCAGAGTAACTCTAATCATGCAATGGAAACAAAATCCAACATTACTAATAAGAATGGTAACATATCAACAAATGACAGAAACATATCACACTTACCTTCAAAATCATCATCTAAAAACAAAGTAAGCATGATCTTACCATTTCCTTGGATATTCTTGTTGTACGAATCCTCCAGCCAGTGTGTAATCTTGTCGTGATAAGGGTCATAATGGCATGGGCGAGTGTAAGTAGGTTTGAAAAACTTGTCAGGATTACGAGGAAATGGAATAACCATCAGCCAAGGCTGAAATGCCCCATCCTCCTGACAATTCTCTAAGTGTTCATTAATTTCTTTACATGGAGGATCTAAAAGCAATATGTCATGTCTACTTCCCAGATACTTAGGTAAAGAGAAAGCAAGCACAACTTTGTCTTTATTATGAATTTTTTTTATATATGAATGTTCAAGCCATCCTAAGATCCTGTCACAAAAATGAGGATGCAAACCATGACTTTGATGAAACGAATATATCAATGGGAAACTCATCATAGGAGGATTCGTGCAATCAATTGGATCATTGGTTTGGATGTTTCCTTCGATGAGATTTTTCATTTCAAAATGTGAAGTATAAACATTGAGATTCGTGCTAAGAAAAGAACGATTATGAAACTTAGAATGTTTGATTTCCATAAGATATAATGCATTGTCCTTTTCAACAATAAGCTGTGTAAAATCATCTCGCAACATGTCCTCTTCCCATATGAGTGATGAAAGTGAACAAGCGTCAAATCCAAGTTTATCAATGTTATGCTCAGAATTAATTTCACCAAAATTTAGCATATCGAAAGGATATGATTGTGGTGGAAAAGAGTAGGATGTTGTAGGTAAGATGTCAAGTCCACCAGAATCTAGGAATAGATCAGGATATAAAGAATAAAAGGAATCGGAAATAAGTAGATGAAAAGAATCTCTTGAACTATGATACTCAACAATGGTATTCTCAGGACAATTCTCTTCACTTTCTTTAAAACTGTTACTCTATTTTGGTGGCGAATTCGTCAACATAATATGATCATCTGGATTTGATTTTTCTGTGATAGATAATTCAAAATTTATGTGACAAACATCTAGTCTTTCCTGTGAACAAAGTGCATTTTGAGGATGAGGGTTTAATGTTTCTTCTTCTCTAATCAGTTTCATAGGAGTACTAGAACATTGAAGACAATTTTTGTCGCTTAATTGTTCTTCAATGACTGATTTTAAATGTTGATTAGAGCATGAGTTACAAGAATGAGGGTATTCACCTTGAGCCAGAAATGAATCATCTTCCATACTGTTCAAAGACTGAAAATACTATGATTCAAAGGAAAAACCAATTTGGTTGTCAATAAGGACCTGATCAATAGATTCTACCTCCCTGGCTTGTTCAACATTATCAGAAGAATTTTTCTCTTCTTGCGAAGAAGATTGTTCTAGAAGTTGAGTGATAGGATTTGCGATTGGTTCTTCATTCGTGATTGAACATGACTGGATGGAAGGGATGGAAGCATCATAGAAGAGATTGAATGCCAATGACATGTCATCGAGATTAAATTTACAGAGGATATGATAGACTCTTGTCAAAAAATATTCTGAAGATGAATCTTCGTTGATTAGAGAAGTATAAAATTCTTCACATAATTGATCAAAATCATAAATTTCAAAAGAATCTAGAAACTCATCTACAAATTGAAACCAATCAAAAATGTGACATGCTAGAAAGGATTCAAACCAATGTTTGATCCGACCTCTAAAAGTAAAAGCGAACAGTCTGCATAAAACTCCTAAATCTGAGATGTCATGTTTGATGCATTTGCACCAAAACTTGTTAAGGTGGTATTTAGCAGATATATTGCCTCCACCATCAAAGGTGAGTTTGGACAAGCGAGAGACTGTCTCGTTGGGAACATTAGGTAATGAGAAGTTGAAAGCATGTTCCAACACAGTGATTTGGGGAGCCATGGGGGAAATTGAATGCATTTAAAATAAAGGCTCCTACAAGGCCAGCTTGTTAGTCGGCCCTCCTTCTAGCGCCATTTGTTGACGGGCGAAAATGAATGCTCATGAACTGGAGAAGTGGATCTGGTCTGGGGTTTTCTAAATAACCCAAGCCATTTGGAATGATCCACCTCGACGGGTTTAACGGCTCCATTGGCCGATCTAAGTCTTACGAAAACGAAAGAAAACAAAACTAAAGGAACTAATCTAAATGAAAACAACAATTAAAGAAAACTATAAACAAATCTGAAATATATATATACAATTTACTATCTAATATTATACAGCAGTAATTCTATGAAATTTAATGTTCAGTTATCAACAGAATTAGATCTCAACTACAATGTACAGTATTTACAGATTATAGATTTTAAATTGAAAACTTGCAAAAATCATTTTTCAGCTGTCCTATGACAGCATTGCTATTGTTTTTGGATTTTATAATTTTTATGTAACAAAAATTAAATGACAACTATCAAAGCTAAACAATTAAAATAACAATCTGTACTATAAAACTGAGCTATACATCTATCTAGATTACTGGGAATTCTCGAATTTATTAACTATTAAATTGTAAATAATGAACTAACCTGAAGTAATGCTTCTTATTTGTCCTATGCATTGTGGTTGATTTAGCTATTTGATGGGAGGAAACCTGCATCAGATTCTCTACAGCTTCTTGTAAACATGAAGCAGCAATGCTCTTCAAATACAGATGACAGAACAAACAAGACATAAAAACGACAACAATCTTATAATTTACAAATCATCACAGTTAGATAAATCTCTGTGTGAAGGTTTGTACATAACAGTTCATTTAATGGAGAAGATAAACCTTTATTCATTAAATTGAACTAGAGTAATTGTTGTACTAAAATGAGATACATCATACATGGACAGAATTTAAATCACAATGCATTAACCTGTAACAAGTCTTGATATCTAAAGTAGTCAACAACTTGATCACAAATTAAAATGCACAAAACTTGAACGAAAGTATGATAAATTGAAAGCTAAAGCTGTTACAAAAGATCCACTTCCATTCCAGTTTGTATCATCATAAATCCATAGTCTTGTTCTCTCAACAGTGATGGGTTCATTACAAAGATAAATGAGTATATAAAGGCCACAGGGTAAAACATCCCTGTGGGAATTATCAAAAACAGTTTAGAAAAAAATCTAGGAACAATCTCCCAAGTCTCTATTTCTGCCTATGACTAACAACTTAAAACAAAACTATATCACAAAAAGCATATCCTAAACTGCCACAGCATGTCCAATTTGTCATTGAAATTCGTAGGTACCTGTAGGCGGACAAGAATACACAAGTGTAGATAATGTTTCACTGATAAAATTAACAAAAATCTAAATTTTAAGACTAGCTACAGAATCTCACGATTTTGTAGTTGGTCTTATTTGCAAACAAAACCATTTTAAATCAATCAAAACGATAACAGAAATATATTTGACCTATTAAACAAACCTTTAATTACTAATTCAACACAAAGCAAATCGTTCATGCCAGAAGTTACCAAATCTTTATGCCAATTTGAAACAGACAGAAATCGTGTTTAATTAACCAAATGGTAACAGGGATATATGCAATATGTCAAACAAATTTTATTACCAATTCAGAGTAGACAGAATCGCTTTGGTAATTCGAAAATAACAGAATGATTTTGAATCTATTTAAATGAAAAGAACTAATTGAAAGCAAACATAATCGACTAACCAAATCAAAAAAAAAAATCGATGTGGAAATACATACCTGGGGTGTAGGAAAATGTCTCAGTCAGGATAACTTGGAGTTGACGAAGGCCGTATCTACCTCAACATTTGTGAAGACAATTGAACCCGTAGTCTTTTGCTTCTTCTCGTTGGATTGTAGCCTGTCTCTTTCTTTTGACAACACTGTCACCTGTTCCTCCAATGATTTAATCTTAGATTGCAACAGTGGAACACCGGTGTAATAACGTTCAAGCCAATAATTGCATTGAGTGCAAGGTGGTTGATTTGGCCTTGGCATCACAGGTGAGGGTTCTTTCAAGTTACCAGGGGTTTCATTGTGAAGCTTAATTCCCAGGAAGTTAGGGTTGTTCTTGAGGCACGGAGGTAGGTTGGAGACATAGTCATAGGATTCCATAGAACAGAGGCCATGGGAGTAAGGGTATTCCTCAGTCAAGAAACATTCAATCTCGGAGTCCGAGTCCTCGCTCAACACTATTGGCTTTTGGTCAACATTTTTCTTGGGCTTGTTCCTAGCACATCTGGATATCCATCGTGCATTCTTCTTTCCCCTACTATTGACACCAGTATCACCTTTTCCTTTCTTCCTTATAGGCTTCTTGACGGTCTTAGTATTGTCTTTAGCACATGGGTTGGCCATGGTATCGGGTAGGTCAAGGTTGGGGCAGTTCGAGGGTTTGATAGGGAGTAGAAGGGTAGGAGGTGGCATGGCTGGCCCAACCAGAGTTTCAGTGACCACGACCTTGTCCACTTGGACACACTCGACAGTGGAAAAGCTATTCCTCAATAGGAAGGATTTCCAACAGTCACCACTAATATTCAAATGGTGGACGCCAATGATTTTGATCAAGCAGTGATGGAAAAAGATGTTATCAGCCTTCTCACGCTTGAATCATTTGGACATTCGGTAAAGGCTATGTAGGAGATAGTGAGGCATGTTCAGAGGGTAGTCTATAAAATTCATCAATAACCGAAGATGATACAGAAATACCAAACCATAACGACCTTCGCAGGTCACAAACTGCTTAACAATTTCCAATAGATCATGCCACCTGGGTTTGAGGGCAATGACAGGCATACCTCTATCACAACTAACAACCTTCCTCGATGTGAAAAGGAGCAGCCACAACACCTCGTCCACTTTCGAGTTCTTAAACCACCTCTGTCCTTTAGCTGGTAAGCCTATAGCTGAGCTGAGGAATTCCTCATTTAGCTCAAGCTGTATATCTCCGACCTTAGCCCTGTATCCGTCGAAGGTGAGGGCAAACTGTTGGGCTACCGAAAGGTTGAAACCCTCAAATCTATGGATAAAAACTAACCAGCCACTATTTTCCAAATCGTCATGAGCATTTTCGAAGAGCAGGAGTGTTTGGCTGCCATTATGTTCTATGCGCACCACAGGTGCCATAGGAGAGAGCACACAGTGAGCTGGGTAAACGGACAAGGGTTTGGACAGGGTACTCGCAGGACCGCAAGCTCAGGGATTTCCCTAAAACTAACAGAGGTAACCCGAGATAGGAGGCAGGAATTAATGCCTAAGTCTGCAAGGGTGATGGAACGAAACAATCCATGCAGAACATTCATATCGAATGTACAATCGATGGAATTATGGTGATTCACTATTTGTGTGTGTTAAAAAACAATGCCATTCAAACAATTAATAAAAACTATGGTAAGTCCACCCAAATATTTGCACAAGCAATATGGTTTAAAATCAAAACAATGTTTCGAATATAGCACCAAGGATTGGATCATAACACGTATGCTTTGTATGAAGCCATTGAATTAAGGGTGTAATCACCATGTTAATGCATTGTTATGAAACCATTGAATTCGATCAAAAGCAATAGAACATCAAACCACCATTGAATCAAGGACTCAATCACAATCATTAGAATACCATCACAGTCTTATAAAAATGAAGTCATATTAACAACAAAAAACTGCCAAATGAGTAAAGGTTTTGGTGTCTTGCCAACTGTGTGACCATAATTGAATTGGAAATGCAATGAACACATAGACAAGAGTAACCATCATAATGCAGTGATGATTTTAATGCCATTGACGTGACTTCAAAATAAAAAATTTCACGCTTGCAGTCGTGAAAACGAGAACAAAAGGTAGGTGTGTAAATGCGCAAGATAATAGTGTTGTTTTATTCAAAATATTGCGATGAGAATCAAAGGTTCCAAAACACTTGTGTAGGTAGCTCATAAAGATAGGATAAAAATGCGAAATGGCAGCCAACAGGTTCCCAAAGGAAAACCTCATGTTGAATGTTATCTCTTAAAGTTCCTATGAATACATCAATTAAGTGCTCATATGGAATATCTGTTACCTTTATATTGAATCTTTGGAAGTTCTCAATGTTCTCTATAACTGAACCCTTTTTATTGAGATTTATCAATTGGCTAAATAAGGTATTGCTCCTTGTATCCTCATAGTGTGCTATCATTTCTTCCATGAAAATTGTCCAAGTGATGAGTGATTTACGAGAACAAAGCCATTGATTCCACAAAAATTGATTGGGTTCTAAATATAAAGAAGCAATTTGTACCTTTTGTGTATGTGGCACATCATGTAGATCAAAGAATTTCTCCATCTGAAGTATCCATGTGATTGGGTCTTTGCCATCAAACTTCCTCATATCGATCTTAGGAAAGAGGTTGGTCTTCAACCCAATGTTATAGTTTCTCCATTCTTGATTCATCTTCCTTGTGTCCTCATCATGAATTTCATGGGATACATTTTCACTTCCAGGTGTCCTCTCTATTAGGAAAATTTTCAATCCTTCCATGATCTCCCTTTTTAAACCATCCATCATCCCTTGCAGTTCATCTTTTGTCACTCTCTTCTTTTGTAAATAATTTATGTCCCTACACATTTCTTCACCTTCATCAAGAGTCCAAGTAGGATTGTTTGGAGGCTTATTTGGTGTATAAGTTCCCTTTTTTGGTGGCATGTTGGTCAGGTATCACTTCAAACCTTGATTTTGAGGTGGTTCTCCTAGACAATCTTTCTTCTACTATATCTCCAAAATTTCAGCCCTTATGGGTATGCAAATTTATTTTTTGTAGTTCTCTAATATTTATTATATGTAATGCCACAAGTGTGATCAAAATTAGATGTGCCATGTGGAATTTATGGTAGCTTCCCCACAACTTTTTGATTTTTGGCCTTTCCAGGAGATCTCACTTGTATAGAGTGCCCCGCACAAAATAATTGATATACAATTCTAAAAATTGTACCAGAAATACTACAGACTGTCCACTATCCAATGCAACTGGTATCAATGAATTTGGATGCTCTAGGAAGAATTTATGATTGTTTTACCTAGAACACCTGCTTGAGACTAGTCAATAGGACTAGTCAGATACCCTATCTTACATAGGGTGTATCTACAAATGTAAGATGACCTAGAAGCTGGAATTTTTATCATAGATACCTTACTAATTTCTATGAATATCCTCTGGATTCCAGGGTCTGAAAAGTTATGGAAAAAATATCATAGTGGAAATTCTGCAATGACTAACTTCAGGATGATTCTAGAACCATGTCTTACACAGGATGTATCTCCAAAAGTATAAGGCCTCAAGAGATGAAATTTGAACCCAACGTACATTGATCCATGTACTAAATATCCTATCCTCCAAGGGGTTCCTTCTGAAACTTCGTAGAAAACAAATTATAGCACAAATTCCAAGGTCTCTCAGATGTAGCAGCGAAACCCCAAGACCCTGAGCTCTAATACCAGATGTTAAGAACCAAATATCAAGATAGAATAGAACAACCTAAGAATAAGTACTCAACGCCTTGAAAAAGAGAGAATTTAAGATAATAAGCCTCTTCAATGGGGAAACCTCCTTATACACCACATAAATTTCCAAATACAAGATGATTCCAAATGAAAATGTCTCACTGGTATATATAGGAGACTAGGAGGTACAATTACAACTAATGGACCCAAGATGACATAAATAAAATAACATTACTAATGTAATATGCCCCAATTAAGGGGTAATGTGCCACTATTTAGGGCTTAACATATTTGAAGGGCCAAGTAATTTTGTAACCATCTCCATAACAATGCCTTAAGATTTAATTACCATACTCTCTCTCTTTCCAATGTGGTTGAGAAATATGAAATCTTCATAGCTAACACATGACATGTTATCCTTTTATTTCCTCCTCTCTACCATTGTGGCTAGGTGGGCCTCGATGCGTTTCTTAAGGTTTCATGCACACGTGTTTTTTCTACTACATATGAAGGGTGGAGCTTAAGTTTCCCATATCCCAGATTTATTTCACCTACATTCCACTTGAGATGTAGAGTGGAAAGGGGAGACCTTTTGCCTTATTTATTCATATCTTTGCATCACGTTAGTCATTCCACAATCCCCTCTTGTGTTGTGAACTCTACATCCACTTTAGCCTTTGTTGCAAAGTGCAAGGTATAGAGGTAACATCTCCATTTGACTTCATTGAAACCTTTGCATTTCCAAAATCCACGTGGTTTACACTACGTTTCCCACTTTGCATCAAATTCCTCTGCATGGAAAACGCCACTATGAGTATGGCTCAACACCTTCCTAAGCTCTTCATTCTCTTTGCCTTGCCAATTTTCAAGTTTATTGGCCACTCTTTGTGAAAAGCATGGAGATGACACCTTTGCTCCACTTCATCCATATCTTTGCATCATGAGGAAAATCCCTCCCTTTCAAAGGCTTTCACGAACATCTCCGAGGCATGAGGCATTAAAATGTAAGCTTCTTCCAAAGCTATAACTAGAAAATGAGTTGGAAAAAATGCTTGAATAAAAATTTTCATCACATAATTTAACAGAGTCAGCTATTAATTTTATTATTTTCTCCTTAAGTGGACCTAATGGTTAAGAACATGTGTTTCGACTTATCAGTCAAATTGTTGGGGCAAGGGGGTCCCTTGTCCCAAAAACAAGTTAAAAATAGATTATTATTATTATTTTATTTAAGATTTTTAATAAAACTAAAACATTTTTTATTTACTAGATGCTTTTTGTTATTTAAATAATAATAATAATAATAATAATAACTTAAGGTTAAGACTAAGCACACTAAATTGGTGTATAAAACTTCATTATTTGTGGGACAAGAGATCTCCTCAACTCAACTGTCTAACTACTAAATATTAAAAATGTTATTTAAAATAAAAATCATTAAAAAAATAATTTATTTTACCAAATTTGTAAAAAATTGATTTATTTCATCAAATTTGGAAACATTAAGCAATTCGCTTCCACATGAGATAAAAAAAATCTTGACCTTAATTTTATTAAGGTTTGAAAGCTTATATTGCCAAAACTTTTTAAAGTTTTGTTTATATATATTATAGTTGATATCGGTTTGTTACTTTCATATGATCAATTTCAATTTAATTTTGAAAAACTAAGTGTATTTTTGTTCTTAGGGATATACAACCCAATAAATATATTTAGTGTGAGGAATTGAGCTTTAAATTTCTTATATAAAATTCTAAGCAGGTCACAAACTCAAATCTTATAAAATCTTATAAAATTTACATTACCAACCTTAACTTGTTAGTTCATTTTAATTTATTAAAACTAAGTCTGGTTACCCATCTCATTCATAATCTGCCTATGGTAATAATAAAATATGAAACACCCACTCTATTATCTAAATGTCTAAACACGCCCCGGTTGACAGAACTAAAACTACGAACTGTTCTGTTTATTTGCCTTCCACAGTTATGTTTCAGTTTTCAGGACACTGATGCCTGCAGTTTTATTTCTACTTTTTAGTGAGACATATATATTAAAAGTTGGAAAGTTGGTTGACGATCAAGGGCATCTTTCTAGTAGTTTTGTATCAGCTTTATACATCCATTGTGGGTACAACCTTGACAGTTCGAGGAAAAGGACCTGCATGCACAGAACTATGACGTATTGTCCTGTAGGACAGTTTTCTGTTAAGGCCTGTAAAGGTGCCGACGCTCACTGTAAATGATCAGCCCACTGTAAATGAACAGCCCACCAGCAAGATTGTAGCTGCTACTGTCAACAATCTTCTCTGCCTGTCTCAACACGGCCTTAATGACACCTGTTGTCAAAATAAAGTAGAGATTGCAACAGCTTGTCAACAGAATTACAAATTTATGTGAGACACCTACCAAACAAAACATAGCGCACAGTCTTGTTCTTACCCTTGCATACATGGTAAAATTAAAATCTGTATTACCCTCTCGAATAATTGTTACTGTCAAAGTCTTTTGATCTTTTAACGTAAAATTCATAATAATAGAGTTGTAATATGACTTAAAATAATTGTCACTATCAAGACTTGTGATCTTAACGCAAAAACCATAATAATAGATTTGTAATGTAACTTAAAATATTTTTTTAAGATTACAAAGCAAAGCGCGGCTGTCTGCCTGATCATAATGGCAATTTTTTTTTATTGATCTCAAAAGATAAAGTGCATAGCTGAATTTGTAATAGTATTAGGAGATTGTTCGCTCTTATTATTACAAGGGAAAAATTCTCTATGGTCAAAGGTAAATCAAAGGAAAAATTCTCTATGGCCAAAGGTAAACCACAACAAACAGGTATGACTGCAGAAATCAACTCAATTTCAACATGTGTTATATAAACTAATGTGTAATACGAGGAAGAAGCTTACCTCGATCCAATCGTTTGATGTCGTTCCACTGTTGATCACTTTGACCCAAAGCTTTACACCTGCAAGAAGTTCTCAACAAACAAGCGATGCAAGTATATAGTGACAATATATAAAATGAGTTAGCACATCAGATAACACAATCCATTAATAAACATTACAAACATGCCAATGGATAATAATCATATATTTGCAAGATATCGATAAGACGGGAAATGAGTATTTCTATTAATAATTGATCAACAAAAGTATCAACATTACAGACTTCGTGTCGGCACGGTTCAAAACCAAGAAACCAAGTTTCTTCCAACTGGGTCTTCACCACTTCAATCCTCCACCAAAGGCAAACTCATAGGAAAGAGGCAATGAGATACTCTCAATAATAAAGGAAGAGCTTGGGTCATGGTCCATTTTATGGGTAAGTCTCAATTTGGTTATTTGGAGTTCAAAACCTTCCAAAGCCACTTTGAGACATTAAATGACAATTTTTGAGATCAAAACTTTATAAGCATAAATCCTATCCGTGGGCATTTTTCTACATACTAAAATCTTCCTAATGATACTAAAATTGTCTCAATTTGAGTTGGTATGTGGAAGTTATGCCTCGTGGAAGTTGAATTGACCTTTTGACCACCATGGTACTATGTAGATGCCATGTCAACCCCAATTACTAGCACATGTCGGGTTAGTCACGTGAGGAATTTCCAAAATATTCTAAAGGGTCCAAAACCCTAAGACTAATTGAGGGTTGAGACATCCAAGTACCCTAACCCTAATCCTAAAGGGCTTTCGAGCTATTTTAAATATGGTGCTATTAGGAAGAGAAGGGGTTACATTATGTTTGCATTATTATTGTTGCATAGTTATCATACAATCTAGGAGTGGGATATGATATGGAAGAAAAACATAGGAGGTAGAAGATTTTGTAGCAACTATTTAGGTCACAATGTCCATGGCAAGTCCATAGTGAGGGTCCCTTTCTTTGTACTTGCATTTATTAATCGAGGAAAAGAGAGTAGAGTATAGACCTCACCTTGTAGTTTGATTTCTACCATATCGAGTTTCGTAGGTCACATATTATGTTCAATTGTGTGGATCATGTGTTCATTTGCTTGTTCTTCCATTTCCATTTTTTCGTTATTTCCATAAATTTGAGCTCTAAGCTATTAATAATAAATATTATATATAAAGTAATAAAATGCATAAATAAAATATTTTAGAATATTGTAAGATCTGTTCTAACGAATTATTCCATTGTAATATCCACAACAATTTACAAATCTAATTTGTATTAGAACAATTTCTTTGAGGTTTTAATGGGAAGTTACAGGATCTAGGAATTGGTTTAAGAAGGAAGTCACAAAACTATATCCATTATGGATCAGTCCATTCGTAACAACCCTCAAGATTTGGAAGAAGAGAGATTTACAGAATTGGAAGAATAAGTCATAATATCTCTCACAACATGGCCCTCTTCATGGCGGCTCTAGAAAACAAGTTTGGACCTTTCAATGAGGTTAGTGGATCTAACTAAGATGTTTGATTATAAAACAAATCAAGAGATAATGGAGACCAAGAAAAGGAGATTAAAAAAGAGTTGGAGAAAGAGAAACCAATTTCTAGGTTCATGACTTCTTCATAGTCTATATTTAAAATGGATGCAAAGGTAGATATCAAACCATACCAAGGTGAGATTGATGTTGTTAATTTGAATCATTGGCTGCAACAATTAGAAGTTTATTTCAATGTCCATAACATACAAGAAGAGAAAAAGATATTGTTTTCTTAACTGAAATTAGAGGGTGATGCTTTAACTTGGTCGAGAATCCACATGGAAACACTTAGGTTGGAGGGTGATCCACCAATAACTAAGTGGGAGGTGTTTAAAACCTTCATCAAGTCCCAGATATATCCTATTGGAATGTATAGGATCAACAGATCCTTTGGAATCACTTCAGGAAGAGGAAAGGGTGAAGTGCGCAAGAGTACACCATCAAGCTAAAAAAAACAATTATTATGTTGGGTATATCTCACAAGAACCCAAACATACTCAAATATTTGGTGGGTTTACATAGTTATTTATGGAAGAAAGTGATGCTCTTTAGACCTAGGATAGTTGATGAGACATATGTGCAAGCGTAATACCTAGAGAATATAGGCCATAAGCAAGGAGAATCAAGTGGTTCCAAATAGAAATACCACCAAGATGCTTCCAAGGAGGGGACGAAGAATTTGAAAGGAAAGGACAAGAAGACAACAACCATTTCATATTAGTGCAAGGATCCAAACAACCATTGCAACCATTATAATATTGATGGTCACACTAAAGATAAGTGTTGGAAGCTACATCCAAAGTTCAATCTAAAGAACATTAAGAAGTATGTAGAGAAGAAGAACCTTATATCTATGGATTTAGGAAACCCAGTAGAGAGAATATCGTATGTGGATCAAAATATTATATGCACTATAGTGTAGAAGGAGGTGAACTTCAGTAACCTTCATTACAAGGAGGAAAAGGAGATGACTAAACTCTTCTATATTGAGATCCAAGGAAAAAAGTACAAGGTGGTATCTATTTTATTCCAATTCATAGAACAACCTCTTAGTAGAAGATATGGACAACAAGGTTGGATTAGAAGATTATGATCATCCTAACCCATATCCATTAGGATGGGTAAATAGAGATGCATAACTCAAGGTCACTAAACAATGTAAGATTTAATTTTCTATAACTGTAGATTGAATTGATGAAGTGGAGGTAGATGTAGTACCACTTGATGTGTGTGGTGTAATGTTTTGAATCCCCTAGACGTATATGAGGGTTGCAATATTATCGAGGAGAGTAAACTAGTATTTCCTGATTAAGGATGGAAATTTTTTCATCATCATTGCACAAAAAGGTAAATCTAATATTTCTCTAGTAAGCATTAACCAAGCCAAAAAAATAATTGGTTCTAGTAGGAATTATTTATTTATTTTCTTAAGAGAAAATCGACCAGGTGATAAATCAATAAAAGTAAAGGCATCTCTAGAGGGATGTACTAAAGAGCATATCCACTAGTTTGAGGAGTTTGTGTAGGAATATAGATAGATTTTTTAGGAACTTAAAGTGTTACCACCTAAGAGGAAAGTGGAGCATGAGATATATTTTCTCCATGACTACCCATTTCCAAGTTTAAGCCTATATAGATAGCTTGTCCTAGAAGCATATGATGTGAAGAAACAATTGTAGTAGATACTAGAGAAGGGAGTAATAGGGTCTCCTATCATCATAGTACTATGGACTCGGTGAATGTGTCTCAACTATAAATATTTAAACAAGATAATCCTCAAGAATTGGTACCCTCTATCTAGGATCAATTATTTATTAGATCAGTTGCAATATGCTAACTACTTCACCAAGTTGGATCTCAAATCAGGACACCACCAGGTATAAGTTAAAGAATAACACATAAGGAA
>ML783312.1:10000-23807 GCA_009831015.1 Picea engelmannii | reverse complement strand
CACAGAAAAGTTCTCTTGGTGTAGAGTAACAATGGGCATTGCTGCCCTAGATTGTTGACTATATAATCCCCTGGACCCCTGGATGCAAAGAAAACAACAAGTGGGAGAATGTTGGGTATGTGTTATATTATTTGCATGTGTGTTTGTGTGGGTGCGTCAGATACGACAACTGCATCTGATGATCCCAATTGTTGGGCGGTTTTTGCTATTTTTAGCGGATTTTGCTATTTTTAGCTGATTTGTAAATTAATCCCGGATTAAGGGATTAGGGTTTTTGTATCTACGGAATACCTAAAAACATTGTATATATTGTATGGCGAATGGTGAAATTCGATATAATGAAAATAAGAAAGGTTTTCCCGGTTGAGGGTTTCCGGTAAAAATCTCTGTGTAATCTATGTATGAGCCATTGATTAATTTCTGTATTGCTTAAGAATCTATACACGTTGCTTTACTTCGCAGGTTTAAAACTTTCACATATCTCTCATCTCATGTAGGTGTTAGAGACTGTAAAAAATAATCACCAACTGGATAACCTTAAGAAATTTGAGTTTTCTCAGTAGTTATTGTTGTATTTGGTGTATGTGATTCGTGTAGGGAAACTCAATATAGATCCCATGAATATGGAGGCCATCCTAAAGTGGCTAGTTCCCAGTAATGTCACTTAAATTATGATATTTTTTGGGGTGGTGTAGCACCTATGGAAGTCCATAGCATCCTTTTCAGTTGTCTCTATGCGATCTCAAGCCATAATATCTGTAACATCCCCAGCCACCCAAGCCGGGTCTCATTACCACAACTCCTCCTTATTTATGCTCTGCTACTAAAATGTAGCATCCCTAGTCACCAGGATAGGCTACACTACACACACTTATCCCCAAAATATTATCTAATCAAACATAGTGTAACATCACCCAACATACTACTGAATAATGCTACTCTAAAAATTCATTGCGTATATTTTATACTCAACACTATTATACGTAGTATCACTTGAAGTAATGCGCTGAAGCTCATGTTGAGTCACGCCACACTAAATTTCTCCTTATACCATTAATTTAAGCACGAGAAGTTACTCAACAACTACACACTAGTGTATTGATCACACAACACTACTATGTGTGAAACCATCCTAGAATCACACACACCAAATATATTCTCCTTGTGCACACAGACTGCTTCCCAGTGCGCACAAGCAAATATGAGGTGTGTACCAAAATCATAAGGTTAGATTACAAGAAAATTATCAACATTCATCATACTCATGCATGTCTAGAAATATAGGCTATAAGAACCATACTTACATGTGCAAGTAGAATTAAATAGAATAACAACAATTACTTATATGCGACAACATATAAGAATTAAATTATATCAAACATAGATAAATGTGAATACAAAAAATGAGACAAGCCCATAATGACACTTATCTTTTATGAAAGTCACCAATTGCATGCATAACTCAGACGTTCCTCCCAGCCATAGAATATGATTCTCATAATCTTTCAACAACATGCCACCCCTGAGTTGGGGCTTAACTCCACCAGGGAAAAAGGGTTCATAGTGGCAGGCTAAGTTCTGATACTCAACAAAATTGCTCATTCGAAGGTGCTCCCTGTTGCAACTATCATACAATCTCTCATTCCCCACACACCTGTCACACCCAAGGAAGTGTGCCCCTTATATTATTAATAGTCCTTCAGCTGCCCCACTTCCCTTGTAGGGTTACCAGTGACATGTGAGACAAGAAATATCCAAGCTATGCATCTAATGCCCAACACACAAGGGAACAATTCTGAGCAAAAATATCACCTAGAGAGTATGCTCGCTGGCCTGATAACTCACCTCTTCAACAAAAAATATCTCTCCTAGAGGGACTGATCATGTGTCTGAAAACATTCCTCTTCTATATTAAAACTCAATTTTCAAAACATAAAACACTTACAGGATTTTCTTTGTAGATAACGTATTAATCATATTTTCCATACAGTCCAACCCCCTTCTACTCTCAAGAAAATGATTAATGAAAAAATGAGTATTGTATGCCTTCATATTGACACTTGTCACCATTAGAAGTAACTTAAGCCACTTGGTGACTTGTTCCCTACCTTCGAGAACTTAAGATAAATACATATCCATAACATTACATTTTTTCAAAAATATTATAAAATATTCCCTAAGACTTAAGTCTCGCCCCCTTTTCCATTTTTTCGGTGGAGTTAGCCCCCCATCTCTTTTCATTTGAGTGTGATTGCACACAAGGATGTAATATTATTAATGATCGAGTATGATTACACTTTACATGGAGAGGAAAACTGGCCTATCTGCATCCCAACTCACCAACCTCATAATCACATAGGCTCTTTGAACTCAATAAATATACAATCATATATATACACATATATATAACTCATATTGGTGCGCACTCCCAGGTCATTCTTGCACACTTACCTAAGAGAGCACAATAATACGAATTGTGTGTACCCTTTATTTAATGTGAAACTACACGCACTTACCCAGGTGTGTGGAACACTATGAAATGTGTGCACCCTATCCCGATAACAATTGTCTATGCACTACTCAAGTGCGTGCAACACCAAAACTTAGTGCCAATGAATCACCAACCTATATGTGCATTTACATTTACAATTGATACCCTGACTCACCAATATATATGTTCAAATAAAAATGGTTTGGATCAGGGACATTACATTCCCCTCCCCCTTATTTATGCACTGTCCCCATTGCATCATATAAAAATGTACATAAAAAATTTCAAAAACATTCAAAAAGATGCAGATACTCTACCCGCGCTCCTAGGTTGCATCCTCAGGACCATACTAGGTTCATTGGACCTTTACTAGCTCCATGAATTGATTTTGGAGTTGTTTGATTTTCCAATTCAATATGAAAATTGGTCGCACTCAGAAATCACCTTATGGTTCCACCTTAATGACATTCTAATCAATATTATGATTAGCATCAAGTATGTACTTTTTAAGAAATGACACATGGAAACCGTTATGAATACACAAGGATGCAGAAAAAGCAAGCATATATGCGATAGGACGAATCCTATCTAGGATTTCAAATGGCCCACGATATCGTACTGCCAAGTTAGAACACTTTCCCAACTTCAGGGAACTATGCTTGGATTTCACTTTCAAAAATACGTAATTGCCCACTTTAAATTATCTGTGGTTTTTTCCTTTATCTACGCAAATTTTATGCCTATCTTGGGCAACCTTTTTAATTCTACCTTATTTTTACCATCTACTCTTCTATTTCCCGAATTAGAGCTAGCCCAACCATGAGGCAGTCCACTGTATTGTCCCAACTCACTGTCGTGTTGCACTTTCTACCATAAAGTTTTTCAAATGGGATCATATTTAAATATGATTGATACTTATTGTTGCAAGCAAACTCTACCAAGTGAAGGTAGTATTCATATTTTGATGACTTATCCATTACATACATCCTCAACATATCTTCAATCACTTGATTTACTCTTTCTATTTGACCATCTATCTTAGGGTGATATGTTGTGTTGAAGTTCATATTTAACCCAAATCCTTTGAACAACCCTTTCAAAAGTTTTAGGTGAACTTGGAATCTCTATTAGACACAGTTGTCTTAGGTACACCATCGAACTTAGCAACTTCTCACATGTATATCTCAATCATTTTGGTTTCCTTGTGTGATGACTTAACCAGAATAAAATGGGGAAGCTTCAGTAAGCGTGTACACCACCACAATAATATAATCATGTCACCTAGAAGTCCTAGGAAACTTAATAATGAAATCTATCATCACAAATTCCCACTTCCACCCAAGAATGGGTAAAGGTTGTAACAAACCAACTGAATGTTTGTGTTCAACATTGACCTTTGGATAATCAAGACATCTAGTAATAAAATTAGTAACCTCCCTCTTCATACATGTCCAATAGTATTTCTATTTTACTCCGAAAATTTTCTTATGGTAGCCTGGATGTCCAACATAAGGAACCTTATCCATATTCGACAATAATGGACTTTTCAACTCTTGACCATTCGACACATAGACTCTACGTCTATATTTGAGGATCCCATCCTATTTTATCTCATAACTTTCAAATTTATGCTACAAAATACCTTCTTGTAAAGTTACTTTATGTCCATATAGTGCATATTTGAGTTGGAAACCTCTAAAATTATGTCGCACAAATCTTATTGTTACATGCTAATGACTGCAGAATGAATCTCATGCACTCTCCTGTTGAGTGCGTCGGCCACCTTATTCTCCTTTCCTAAAATATTCTTTATGTCAAATTCATAATCATTGAGGAACTCAAACCACCTTATTTGTATGGAATTTAAACTTGGTTGTACAAATAGATACTTCAGACCACTATAATTTGCCTTCAAATAAAAAATTTTACCCATGAGATAATGCCATCACATCTTTAGAGCATGCACTATGGTTTCCAATTCTAAGTCATGAGTAGCATAGAGCCTTTCATGTTCTTTTAAATTTATTGATTTCTAGCACACCACGTGTCCATTATGAATCAAGACACCATCGAGTCCTTCCTTGCATGCATTTTTGCACACAACGAAGTCTGCATCAGGATCAACAATTCTCAAAATTGGTTCACTTGTTAAAAAACTCTTCAAGTGATGAAAACTCCTTGCATAATCTGGATTCCATTCAAATCACGCACTTTTCTTTTGCAAGGATGTAATTGGATGAAAAATATATGGATATCCTTCAATAAACCTTCTTTAATAACCCACAAGTCCCATAAAGGACCTTACCTCTGTGACATTTCTTGGTGTCGACCATTCGTCAATGGGTTTTATGTTTTCTAGGTCCACAACTATTCCTTCCTTTGAAATAGTATCACCCAATTAATGAATTCGTCGCTAATAAAATGAGCACTTACTCAAATTTGCATAAAGTTTATGCTCACTCAATACACGCAACACCATATTGAAGTGTTTCTCATGCTCCTCTTCATACTTTGGGTAAATAAGTATGTCATCCGAAAATACGATCACAAAATTATTTAAATACTCTCGAAAAACTCCATTCATCAAACACGTGAAGACATCTGGTGCACTTAAAATCCAAACAGAACCACTATGAACTCATAATGTTTGTACCTTGATCTGAAGACAATATTTTTGATGTCTTCTTCTTTAATTATCACTTGGTGATATCCATATCTGAGATCAATATTTCAAAATATGTGTGCTCCTCATAGATGATCAACGACATCATCTATCCTTGGGAAAGGATACTTGTTCCTTATTGTTACTTTGTTCAACTTCTTGAAGTCAATACAAATCCTGAGTGTACTATTCTTATTTTTCACGAACAATACTGGAGAACCCCAAGGAAACACACTTGGGATTATATACCCCTTCTTAAGAATCTCTTCGAGTTTCATCTATAACTCGTTCAATTCTGGCATACAAATCCTATAATAAGTCTTTGATATAGGTGCTACTCTAGGCATGAGGCTTATAGAGAAATAAATATTTCTTTTTGAAGGCAATCCCTATATCTATTTAAAGACATCCTCAAACTCTTTTAGTACTATGCAGTCTTCAACACTTGGCACCTTATCCTCGAGTGCCTCCACCATGTGCGCTGCAAATAATTCACATCCCCTACTATATATTTTCTTCAATTGCAATGTTGAAACTTCTCTGATAGTCATAGCTCTTGGAATTACATGAATTGTTCTTAAGTTTCCTTCCTCATCCAAATAAATGAATGCCTTATTGTAACAATCTAGGACAACATGATGTTCATCCATCTAATCCATAACAATGAGGCAATCATACAAGCCCAAAGGTATAATATTCAGATAAACCTTTGTGTGCATTCCATTCATCTCCATTGGACATACCTTAACCATCTCATTAATTTTCATTTTTTTTCTTGTAACTAACTGCACCAACCAAGGTTTTCCAGGCTTGCTTCTTGGCAATTGAAACATTTCCAGCATATTAGGATCTAGATAACTATGACTAGCTCCTGAATCAATTAAAATAGCAATGAGTTGATCGTTAATCTTACCTTCCACTTCAATCATGTGTGACTAAAACTCAGCATGCTTGTTATCTAGGGCTATGCAAATCCTTGGTACATTTCTTCCCATGTCCTCACCAATCGCAGTTTATTGTACACTATAATAATTCCTTGCTTTATCACCTCTTTGAGGGAAATCTCTACGCATATGATCTCTGCCACAATTCAAACATTGAATAGGTTGTTTCCTTGAATTTTTCCCCATTGTCTCCATCATTTAGACTCTTTGGGAGATGGATTTCCTTGCACAGTATTTCTGAAAAAGGGTGGCTTAGTCCCCTTCTTCATCTGATCCACCTTTATCTTCATCTTGTCTTCCCAAGACTTTTGGAAAATCGGTCTTCCTCTCTAGTGATAAAAAATACACTTAGCGTGCCTTATTGTTTCCTCCAAAGTCTTAGGGTCATCATATTGTATTTTTTCATTGATAGATGAAGGAAACCCACTTAGGTACCTTTTAATCTTAACTTGCACATCTGTGATGAATGTAACATACTTTACCAATTCTAAGAATCCTATTTCATACTCATATATCGTCATACTCCTGAGATTGAGTTAAAAGAACTTCTTCATTTTCTTTTCATAACACCTCTTGGTTAAGTATTTATTTTGGAAATACCTCTTCAAATCCCTCCAAGTAACCTTCTTTTCATCAATGTGTTGCACCTACACATACTGATCCCACAACATTGTTTCCTTTCCTTTTAGATGATACATAGAAATTCTCCCTTCTTCCTGTGCAGAATAATCATGTAGTTGGAAGTACATCCCCATACCCAAAAACTAGGTCTTCACATCTTCATCCTTCTTGTTCTCACCGTCAAAGGTAGGAGGCTTGATATTATTCATTTCTCCTTGTATCTCGTCCACCCTAGTCCTTCTCTTATGCTTTCTAAACTGAGATGGAATTGACCTACTACATGCTTTCCTAAAAGAATGATTTGGTGAGTAAGGTCGATTCCTACCAACACTTATTTCTTATCTTCTTTTCTCATTGTGAGACCTTCGACTTCTTTGTCTACTTGACTTTATCTCCTTATCCATTTTATTTTATAATACGTCTAGGCTTTGCATCAATTTGACATTTAAGTCATCTTACTATGACTTGGCTTTCATAAGCCTTTCATTGTTAGCTTTATAGCTTTGGATATACTTTTGAAGTCCCTTTATGGTTTCAACCAAGTTTATGCACTCTTCCTTGGATTTTGTACCATCAGCACCCAAACTGACATACAAATCCTTGAATTATTCATCAGGACTGTGAGTCCTCTATGCATATTCCATGCTTTTGACCTTCTCCATTGATTTTTTCCTTCTCTAACCATTGATGATTATGAAAAATGTGCAGGAAACAATATTTGTTAGATGAATTCATGAGATCAATTCATGAAAAATTTGCACCATCTTATGAGAATATTTTCTTATGAAGCCCATGTGCGCATTGGTATTCAACAAACACCCATGCACGATGTCAATTTTTAACATGTACACCATGTATCTGTAATGCACATGGACCACAAATTTCTTCATATCATCTCAAAATTTTAGTGCGCACACCCATTCACCATTGTTTACAGCGTAGTTCTAGTTCCACACCCTGCAATACCAAACATTTAATTTCCACATTTGTGCATTCTTGTTTAATGCACACCATGGACATGCTGAAATTCCAAGTTTAGCCACTTACCAGTTTGAATTTTTCCTTAAGTAGAACTCATCCCATGCAAGCTCAGTGTTGAAACTTGAGATCTAATGCTTCTTGTTGACCTTTGGACCATACAACTCTAGTGTTGAACCAGTAGCTCTGATATAAAAATGTAACATCCCCAACCACCCAGGCTAGGTCCTATTACGATAACAACTCTGCATTTATTCTCTCATACCAAAATTTAATGTTCCCAGCCACCCATATTGGGTCTCGTTACCACAAATCCTCCTTATTTATGATCTGATAGAAAAATGTAGCATCCTAGGTCACTAATTTGGGCTACGCCACACACACATCTCCCAAAAATATGCTTTGATCAAACATAGAGTAACATCATCCAACATATTATTGAACAATGCTACTCTAAAAATCCACTACACAGATTCCTTATTGAACACTAGTATATGTAGTATCACTTGAAGTAATGCGCTCAACCTCATGCTGAGTCACACCACTCTAAATTTCTCCTTTTAAAATAACTTTAAGAAGTGGAACTAAGTCAACAATCACGCACTAGTGTATTGATCACACAACACTACTATGTTCACAAGCATTCTGGTATCACACCCACCAAATTTATTCTCCCTGTGTGTGCATACTGCTTCCCAGTGCACACAAAAAAATCTAGTCTCTAGTGCACACAGAGTACTCTTCACACACTTGTCCATTCAAACATTTCTCTGGAGGCTCATACTAAAATAATAAGGTTAAATTACATGAAAACTATCAACATTCATCATACTCATGCACGTCTACAAATACAAGCTATAAGAACCATACTTACATGCACAAGAAACATTAAACAAAATAAAAACAATTATTTATATGCGACAACATACACGAATTAAACCATATCAAACATAGATAAATATGAACATAGAAAATGAGACAAGAACATAATGACACTTATTTTTTATGAAAGTCACCAACTATGCATATAACTTAGACGTTCCTCCCATCCATAGAATTTGTTTCTCACAAGATTCTAGCAACGGGTCACCCCCAAGCCGGGACTTAAGTCCACTAGGAAAAAATGATTCCTAATGAAAGGATAAGGTCTGATACTTAGCAGAATTTCTCAATCCAAGGTTCCCACTGCTGCAACTAGCCTACAGTCTCTCATTCTCCATGCACTTGTCACACCCAAGGAACTGTGCTCCTTCTTTGCTCAACAATCATTCAATTGCCCCACTTCCCTTTCAGGGTTACCAGTAACTGGCCAGACAGGAAATCTCTGGGCCTTGCATCTAACGCACAACGCACCAAGGAAAAATGCTCGACAAAAATCTCACCTAGAGAGTATGCTCATGGGCTTGACAACCTGCCTCTTTGACAGAAAAAGTCAGTTTTCAAAACATAAAAACTTACCGTATTTTCTCTACAGATAAGGTAATAATCATATTTTCCATACATTCTGACCCCCTTCTGCTCCGGAGAAAATTAATAATGAATAATCCCCCCAAAATAAACTAAGTTCGACAATATATATTGCATTCCTTCTTCTCGACTCTTGTCACCTTCATAAGTAGCTTAAGCCACTTGGTGACTCGTTCCCTACCTTCAGGAACTTAGGATAAATAAATATCCATAATATTACACTTTTCCGGAAATATTATAAAATATTCTGTAAGACTTAAGTCTTTCCCCATTTTCTCTTTTTCCGGTGGAGTCATCCCCCCATTTTTTTTCGTTTGATTCTGGCTGCATGCAACAATGTAATACTATTAATGAGTGAGTATGATTACACTTTAAATGGATAGGTGTAATGTCCTATTTGCATCCCGACTCACCATCCTATTAATCACATAGGATCTCCAACCTCAATATATATATATATATATATATATATATAACTTGGCTTGGTGCGCACTCCCACGTCATTCCCATCCATTTATCCAAGCGCGTGCAATATTGTGAATTGTGTGTGCCCTTTCTTTGATGTGAAACCACACACACTTACTCATGTATGCGCAACACTATGAAATGTGCTCACCCTGTCTTTATAGAAATTCTCCACGCACTACTCAGGTGCGTGCAACACCAAAACTTAGTGCCAACGACACCAACCTATATATGTACATTTACATTTACAACTAATACCACGACTCACCAACCTATATGTACAAATACGAAGGGTTTGGATTAGGGACATTATAATATCCAATGGTAAGAGTTTTTAGTTGGGAAGTAATCAATGAAAATCTTTCGATGAGATAAAATGGAAGATCAATCAAGCACCGGTTCTTGCATTTCCTAACTTATAGAAGACTTTTGAAGTGGATACATATGGAAGTGGATATACTATGGGAGTGGTCTTGATGTAGGAGGGTAAATTGATATGTTATCATTATGAATTGTTTCATGGTGGAGTCCTAATCTACCCTACATATGATATGGAAACCTATTCCTTAGTTCTAGATATTAATAAGTGGAAGCATTATCAAATGGGAAAGGAAACCATTATCCACATTGATCACCATCCATTGAAGTATTTTCATGCCCATAATAACCCTCAACAAGATATACACTACAAGTGGGTGGGGTTTTTATAGCAATTTCATCCATCCATCAAATATATGAATGGAAATACTAATAGTTGGCAGACATGCTTTCAAGGCCACCCACATCCAACATTACATCTTTGGGAACTGTTATGTACATGGATCCTTTTACCCATGATGCAGACAAAGAGTCATGCATGGAATATGAAGAATTTAAATAGAGTTTTCAACAATTACAAGGTCAAATTCGTGTAGAATAAGGTGACAATAAGGCTAACTATCATCTATAGAATGACATGATCTACAAGGTAGACAAACTCTATGTCCCTAAAGGTGAAAGATCGTAGCTTTTTAGAGAGCAACACGCCTCCAAGGTTCTAGTACATTTTGGTGTTCAGAAGATAGTTTCCAACTTACAGTGGTATGTGTGTTAGCCCAGAATGCAAGATGTACCTTTTTTTATTAGAGCATGCATATTTTGTTGTACAAATTATCCTAGTAATAGAATGTCTAGTCTATACCATACCTTACATGTACCCATTAAACAATGAAATAACATCTCCATGGATTTTATGGGTGGTTTTCCAACCACCAGGAAGGTACATTACTATCTTCTTGTGGTAGTTGACAAGTTCGTCGATATATGCATTCGTATGCCTTATAAAAAGACCATCACGTGCCAAGAAGAAACAAACTTGTTATTTTAATAGAAATGGGTGCACTTTGGGATACTAAGGAGCATCATCTCATCTAGAGATACCAAATTTCTCAATGCCTTTTGGACTACAATTTGGGAGAATATGGACACCAACTTGAAGAGATCCACAAGCTTCCATCCAAATATACATGGGTAGATAGAAGTAGTCAACAAGACATTGGTGCAACTTTTGAGAGGTTACAATTAGGAGCATCTAAAGACTCAGGATGAAAATTGGATCTATATTCAACTCTCTTATAGCACAGTGATCCATTCTTCTAATGGTAAGTCCCTTTTTGAAACTTATTTTGGGTATTTTCCAGCTTCGTCGTTGGATGTTGTATAAGGAAAATACGAAGGAGTAAGGGAAGACATCACAACAGATGCACTAAAAGTAGAAAAATTCAATGACAATATTAGATAGTTCAATTTTCAAATACATGGGACATTAATGAAGTCACATGAAAAATACAAGGAATAACATTATCAACACATAATTGAGAAAAAATTCAAGTTGGGAGAGAAATTTTGGTTACATCTAAAAAAAGAGTGACTATAGGGTCTCAATAAGAATATCAAGGCTCTACAATATGGTCCTTTTTATGTATCGTAGGTGGGTGATAATACCTATAGACTGTCTACCACCATATTTGTGCATTTATTTAGTATTGAATGGGAAATATATAAAATCTATGAGCCTCCCATGCTGGATTAGGAAAATGACGAGCATATCCTACCTACAATAGAGGACATCACACCAAAATATTAGGAAGAGTTGGTAGAAGACACAATTTTGCAGAAGAAGTCTAGGACTACTAGATAGGGGTAGTATGAACCAAAGAAAATTTTAGGGGCTATATATTTTCGATGGGATAATTTTCCATGCTTTTTCCAGAAAAAATATTTGCGAATTTCCTTTTTTATTTTTTTTAAAAGTGATTCATCCAAATTATATAGAATAAACTTGTTTTACCTTAAAAATAGCCAAAATTTTAAAGAAACTATATAAAATCCTTGGGAATTTGAATATTTTTATAAAAATATCTCCAAACATTTCATATTTTGCATATTAAGGAATAATAAGATTCTCCAAGGTTTCTACATTCTAAAATAAATTTCCATCGAGTAAAATCATGAATATGGATGTCTATTTTCCTTGTTTTTTTAGAAAATGAAATATATTTTCAGAATTTTTTAAACTTCTGGTAAACAAAAGTATTTTTTTTTATTTAGAATTTTACTTTACAGTATAAACAAAACTTGTCATGAATTTTTCTAAAAATGAAGGCACTGATAATGAGTTATGTTTGTTGACACCAATTTACTCATTATCAAACATTTGATTATGAAAAACAAAAAAATTTCCAACAATCTAAACAAACTCTATTAAAGTGTGACTATAGTTTTGAAGACAAAGAATGAATATTATAATTACTACATTTTTTTGAATTTGACGAATCTAAAAAAGTTGCAAATTTTAAACACATTTAGATTGACATCATTTATCTGTCTTATTTTTTATTTAAAATTAAAATCTAAAAGTACCATTTTGAAGAGGACGGTGAAATGTTCCATAATATAAAATTTCCATCATTTTTTACTATGTATTATTGATTTTTCATTTTACTGAATCATTATGTAATCTAAAAATAATATGTAGACATTTTTTATAAAATTAACTAAAATTACTAAAAAACAATTAAATTGAATTCCAATTGTATCAAAAGAAAGTAGATTCAATTCTGAAAATGTTGGTACTAGTTATAAAACCAGACTCACAATATTTTAAGGAGTTTACTGTTCCCCAAGTTGCAGTAAGCTAAAGTAAACACATACTTTTCTAAAAAGTGTCTTAGTTAAACGTTTTTGATCAAACTAATAGTTCAACCGAAACTTAGTATTTTTCGACCAAAAGTTAGTTGTAATAGAAAATTGTTGGTAGATTTAATATTTGTGTTATATTTTTCAATGGTTTTGTTAGATTTAACTTTATTCCGAAAAAGTTGTTTCATCGAAAAATTGAAGAGTTCAGCTGAAAACATGACATTAGCAATTTTTGTGACCCGATTCTCATGAAATTGTTACCCAGCTTCATTATTTTACCCCATCCTTAAAATCATCCTTGTAATGAACTCTGGAAAATTGGATTGAAAGAACAACTTCTAGGAAAGGCCAAATGGTACTCTGGGGAGAAGTTAGAGGAAACATTTCCTCACCTCATTCAATAAAATAATTTGGAAACCAAAACCCTCCCTAAATGTCGAGGTATGATCCAAAATATATCATTTTATAATTCATCATCTATCTAGGTAATTTCTCGGTGGAAAATTTGGAAGAATTGGCTTGTTGGCGCCCATTTTAGGGGCATGTCCTAGTTTGGTGATTTTGGGTTTGAAACCTTCGAGAGCTAGTATAATGTTTCAAATATCACTTTTTTGGGTCAAAACTTTGTGAGCATAACTCCCAAGCCCTTCATGTTGTTATACACATCGTAATATTCACAACATTCTAGAAATTCCCTCAAACATACTTCGTATATGGAAGTTGTGCCTCCCGCAAATTGACCTACCCTATTGACCACCATGGTGCCAGGTGGATGTCATATCAAATCCCATTACTCACACATGTGGAGATACTCATGTGTGGACTTTATATAAGATTCTAGAGGGTCCAAAACTCTAACACTAATTGAGGATTGAGGCATGAAAAAACCATAACCCTAACCCTAGACAACTATCAGGCCATGTTAAATACTATGCTACGAGGTAGAGAAGGGGTTCCATTCTTTTTGTATTATTGTTCCATAGTTGAGTAGAGAATCTA
>ML783312.1:0-5000 GCA_009831015.1 Picea engelmannii | reverse complement strand
CCTAGCCCTCTTACCTCCTTCTCCCCGCATCAACGCCTTCACGTTCCTCGCAATCTCTTTGCTGCCAATGGTTTCTCCTTCGATTCCGGAATGCCGTACCTTCATAGCGATTCCCATCTCGTCCGATACGAGCAAGCAGTTGGTGTACTGATCCGCATGAAGCGGAAATCCCAACAGCGGTACGCCAATGCACAGACTTTGCAAGATCGAATTCCAATCACACGGAGTGAAGAACCCACCAATGGAACGATGCGATAACAATGCCAAATGATGATGACGAGACCAGCTTGAAACGACGACACCTTTACCTTTGATCTGATCTAGAAAACCATCTGGCAAAATCTCTGATAAAGTCGCATCAGATTTGACAGTCTCCGGAGGCAGTGCCCAAAAGAAGGAAATTCGGCTTTCAAGCAAACCGATGGCTATTTCCTCGATTTGGCTCTGGGAAACGCGGGCACAATCGCCGAACGAAACGTAGATGACTGAGTGTCGCGGGTTCGAATCCAACCACGTCGCGAAATCGGAGTCCAGAGCTTGATGGTTATCAAAATACCCAGATGGCAACAGTGGACCCACAGAGCAGAGCGGTGTAGTAGTCTGCATCGAATACTGTATTGCTTCTGTTTCCAGTTCATAGACTGAATTTGTGAGGACCCAACCTGCTTCACGAACGCTTTGGAAAGACAAAAATATGACATGGAGCATAAAGTCTGACATCTCTGTTGCCTGGAGAAAAGATGGGAGATCAGTTGGACTCATCGTTGGAACGCCTGGAATGTAATCGATGCAGTTCTCATCTGCTTTCACTGCAGAGAAAAAGAAATCACCATAAATTGAATAAAGCTGAAAAAACAGTGAGTAAACCCTTCGATCAATATCCTGAACAGTGGCAAAAAAAACTGACGGGTTATTTTTCCAATAACTTCTAAAAATGGATTATTTCGGTGTGTATTGCATCGAGAGTAGCTGTCTAGATCAAATGAAAAAAATTTAAACAATTGATGTTTGAAAAAGATAACCATCACAATAATAAACTAATATAGTTTTATTTATTCTTTTTTTCTGCCACACCAATTTTGGTTGGAATTTTTATCCTTCAGGTTTAAGATTAGAACTAGTGCCTTAACAGTACACTTTCTCACGATTGATTTACACTTTAGGAACTAATAGATTTATCTTAACTGACATATAAATTTATTTTGATTCTATTTTTACTATATAATCAATTAAATCTGTTTCTTTTCATCACACTAACTACTGAAGAATTTATATTTATCGTAAATTTATCTTGAAATTTTTCGAACCAGTAACAAAAGAACATCGTTTTTCTACTCAGATTTATCAGATTTTGAACCACTGTCGATCATCATAAATTTTGCAATAAAAATCATAGATCACTTGGAAAAAAAATTCTCCGACAGATTTATATGTGAACAGAGCAGGAAACTAAAAAGAAATTAGAAACGGAGTTTAATGGAAGTATAATAAAAGTATTTATGATTCAGTCATACCGTAGGGTTTAGAGGGGAAATGGCCTTTGGAAATGAGCATGTCTGAGTGATAATATATTATATACGATGCAGTGGACTGAGTCCAGAACGAGATGAGAGGAAGATTGAATTTCTTCGCAATAAGCACCGTCCATGGCAGAAACGAATCAGCAATAATGCAGGAGATTTGATTATCCTCCTCTGTATTCAGCCTCTGGATTACTTCCTCCACGAGTTGCATCATGGTGTTGAGTGCGAACTGTAGAAATCGTTCGTTGTACAATGATCTATCAAAATCCATGGCCAAGTTATCTGAAATCTCTGCAGAGCGAATATCCAAACCAGTTGTTTGAGCAACATTGGTGATATAAGCTTGCGAATCAGATGATCCCTCAGTGGAGACAAAGGTGATAACCAAACCCTTGGAGGCCAACTTGATACAGAGATCGGCCATGGAAAAGCTATGGGACTCTAAGGGGTAAGGAATGGCGAGAGCATGGATATGGAGAGACATCTTGATTCTTCTTGTCCATACGCTACGCTTGTCCTTCTATATATAAATATCTCCACCGATATGAGATGTAAACAATTGTTTTAGGTTCAAACTGATGTACTCATGGATGTTGTTAGGTTAAAAGGCGAACCAAAGTTTTAAGTTTGCATCTCTGCGAGAGCAGTGTAATACCCAAATACATAAAGCCTTAAACCCTAACTTGGAATGCAGTGTACTTTATGAAGATTCTATGCTCAATGTAGGTGGAAATTTACCATAATATTAAGTAGGTTTTTTACCATTCTATTTCTGTTTTACCAATACATTCCATTACCCATCACCATGCTATTCAGATTGTCAATGTCCAATAAATGGTTTCTCCCTCCCCTCCACTAGAAAATCAAATAGTCTTCAATGGATTGATTTCATACGTTAGTCTTATGAATTGAACTTGATTTGATAATATCTCAGTAGCCAACCCTAATTAAGAACTTCATGGGATCAAAGATTTCCCAACTTCATTCGATAATATTCCAATCCCCCATCTTTATTACGGACGTGAGAGAAAACACTACCACTAACAACTCCTTAATAAAATAAACTTGCCATATGGTTTCAATCCAATTACAATGCAAGGCAAGCATTTATATTTGGAAGTAATTTTTTTTTAGCATACTACTCCATATATTGGAAATTAAGAAAATACAAATACCATGAAATCGAGTTTAAATGAACATACTACATGAAGGAAATTCATTTATGTTTATTTATGTAAAAGATTCCATGTCTTCAATATGTTTTGAATGAATAAATTGAGTTAATATATTTATGTAAATAAATTAAGTTAATATATTTATGTAGACATTTTGGATTGTAAATTAATTAGGCTTATTGTAATGGTACAAAACACCTTTGCAAATGGACCTTAGGGTTTGCAAATTTAGTAGTGGGATTTGTTATTGAGTCATTTAAATTGTTTTTTCTTAAAAATTATACCAATTCTTGCTTTCATATAGAGTATTACTAATTCTTTCTTTTATTTAGAGTATGAAAATTTGTTTTATTGATATTTCTAATCTCATCTAAATTTTTTCAAGATGTTAGCAAATAGATAGTAACAAAGAAGGGGTTTCACACATCAAATTGATGTTTGGCTTGTATTGACTTTTGTTAACACACTTACTTATACAAAGAGGTAGGGGGTGATTTAGTAGAAGGTTATTTTTTCTTTTCTTATAATATTTCCTTACAATATTTAAGAATATGTTATTTTTCCAATTGTAACGGTTAATGATAAATGTACAACCATGCAATCCATAGTACACATAGATTTAATGTGGAAACTCAAATGGGAGAAAACCACAAAACATTCTTTTATAAGGTCATGTAGGAACCAACCTATAGTTACAATGCTTGCTGACACTAACCTATAGGAGACACCAATCTTCTCTGATGAGCACCAATTTAGTAGTAATGTTTTCAGGCACCAACCTACAACAGAAAACAATCCCCTTGGATAAGCACCAACTCAGCTCTATGTGTATGAACTAACCTACAATTGTTATATTCGAAGGAACCCACTTGCAAAAGACACCAATCCCCTTAATTGAGCACCAACTCAGTAAAAATGTTTGCAGGTAAGAACCTGCATGAGACGTCAATATCCTCAAACTTTCAACAATTCCACAATATGTATTTCCTTTCTTCACCTATATAAATATTTTTCTCTGTCTTTGTTATCACGAAATTTTCCATCATTTCTCAATCTGCATGATTTCAGAAGTTCCTTTAAACTTGCACCTCCTAGCCACCCTTAGACAATTACATTATCTTCTATTTTATTCTCTGGCTTCCTCGTACCTCAGAGCCTCAAAGCTACTTGATACATCCTTGATAGATATTCGACTGTTGATATGTTCATTTGTCACCAAAGCACACAACACAACCCTATCGCTCAACAACCATTGGAAAAATCCAATTTTCAGTGTCAGTTGTTGATCTATTCGCTTGATTGGTCACCACATATTAGTACCACCACAATATATGGTATTGGTCCCTTGAAACACACCAAGCTCCAATTTTTTTTTCCAAAGCCCCAATATGGAACCTTTCCTATGGAAATGTATCTTATAAAGACATTCGTAAGGGTATTTCCACATGTCGACTCATTACTGGAACCACTGAGATATTGGGATATCCACCCATCGGGTCTTTAGCATTGCAACAATGATTCTCCTCTGATATGGTATACTGATATGTCAATATGTTGGGTCCCATCATTAAGGTATCATACCATAGGTCCATCGAGCCTACTAGATCACTAGCCTATCAGTGTATTTGGCCCCCGAAACCTCTAACGTTGCATGTCAAATATTTCCCAAATCTAGTATACCCGACTACGAGGCTCATGGGGCCTCAATACTTGATGTCAATGCCGACAACCCCTCAAACCGCAGGTCGGAAGGTCCATGTCAACACAAGATCTTTTCCTTACACCGACCCGAAGAGCTTTGCACTGGCTCTTCTATTTTCCTTTCGAAAAATCTACACCAACAACAAATCTTCATGGGATCCCCTCTTTGCACTTAGGAGATCGGATTTCACGCTTTTTCGAGTCCGTAGGTCGAGTGTTGGTCTCTTGAATCCCTGAAACCTGAAAACAGTCAACGCTGACCTTTCCTCTTTCCTTTTCAGGATTTTCCTTATCGCGATTTCGGCGATCGCGATGTCGAGAAACTCATCTCCTCAACTACCGAATCCCGATTTGTTGAAACTCTGATACACTCGCGGGCTTTGACTTTCAACGCCACTTCACTTCTGTCGGGACTTCGGACTTCACGACAGCGCGAATCCTAATGCAATGAATTCGGAACTTCACTCCACGAAACTCCGAAATGGTCAACGGAGGTTGTCTTCGTGTTAGTAGTGTGCCACCTGTCCACTTTGCTGACTCTTGTGGCCCACACCATTCTCTTAGCCTTCGGAATTTTGCGTTTCATGATATCGCGATTCGC
>ML783311.1:649211-665242 GCA_009831015.1 Picea engelmannii | reverse complement strand
TGGGGGTGTATGCCCTTATACTTCCCACCTAGATCCTAGAATAAACAATACTTGACTTGAATAAAATGATAGCAAGAGAGTAAAAACCATACCAAGATCAAGAGAGATGCTAAGACAATCCACCACAAGAGCTTGAAAATAACCCTCCAAGGCTAGCACATGACTTCTTCCATTAACCATTCACAACCATAGCCATACACAAGTGCACAAGAGCTAAAAGAGCTAAGGAAGCCAAAAATTTCAGACCAAAGCCTCTCACAAGAGGAGAGTTATGATTCAAAATGAGATTTTATGATCTCTATTTATACAAAAATTAGCCAACATGGATTGTCCACAAAATAAGGAGTAAAACACAAGATTAGGGGTCAACAATCCTAATCTTTCCCCCTTAACACAATAATATTAAAAAATTCACTTAAATTTTCATCTTTTTTCACAAATTAAACCCTAATCTAGGATGTCGTTACCCCTTTAAGGGACGTTTTTCCACTTTGAGGAGGTCGTTGGTGTTGGAGAAGAATGAAAGGGCCTCCCAAGGACATGTGTCAATCATATAAGTGATATCATCATGGTGAAAACCCTCTTCTCCTCAAAACATCCAAGTGAAAATGAGTGGCACCTCACCACCAAGACCTAGCCCCCAATATCATGACATCATGCTCAAAAGTGGGACGTTTTTCTCCTCATGGGAAAATCATTTAGCAAGCAATGTGTGGGCTAGGTCATCCAAGTCATCATAAAGGCCATCCAAGTCAACTCTCTCTCATCTATCACGTAGGCCTTTGACATCCAACCTATGGGCTTTTAGCCCCATGGAAGCCCAAGCTAGGCTTGTTCTCCCAAAACTGTCCACCAGCTAGGTCTTGCAAAGAAAAATGAACACACCCTCCAAGGATATCAAGTCATAACATCATGATAAGTGGATCCAATCAATAAATAAGCCATCTAAGCATGTGCATCAAATATTACTATATTAAACAATTAATAAATCAAAGACACTATGCGACTTGTCAAGCTTAAGTATGGGGGGGTTAACAAGGTGTCCTATTGGGTAGATCTTTCCCTAGGTCAAGGGGAGCCTCCAAGAGGTCCCTCTCTAATCCATGTAGAGTGTGTGAGGTGGATGGGGTCAAAACTCAATTTGCATAGGGCTCATGACATACTAGGGGTCGTAGCGTCTCATTCATGGGTGCCTTTGTAGAGGGTGTGTGGTACCTTTGTCTGCAATGCACTTTTTCCAAGCCCATAATTTTCCTTTTATCTTTCTTTATTTATATTTTCTTTAGAACAATGAGAGATTGAAGGTCACTTCCCTGGCATGGTGACCATCTGGTGGCAATGTCACCCAAAAATTCCTAATGGAAATTAGAAGGTTGGCTCGTGATTAGAGCCCCTTTCTCTTAGCCATGCAACTGAGAGTCAATACCATGGTTTGGTGACCAGATAATGACAATGTCATACCGCTAGATATCCATGGACGTGATAGGTCGGCTCTTGACAGATACCTCCTATCCTTCAATCTACCTTTCAAGCATTTCTTTGTTATATTATGGGTCCCCTTTTATTCAAAGATAAGTGTTTTATTGCTTTCTTGTGTGATCCCTGGGTGATGTATATAGAAGGTTCATATATGGCTTTTGTATTTTACCCAAAACCAACCCCTTTGGGCCTTTATCCCTTTCTTCCCATAGAATGAGGGACAACCCTTGCTTGGGTCAATACACCCTAAAATCCCAATAGATAAGGAAACATAGGGGAATAATGATGGAAAATGGTACGTATGGTCGAGAATGATAGGATGGTTCATTAAGGGATTTCCTAGCAGAAAAAACGATCCCAAATAATACCACTTACTAGGGCACAATGTCAACCACCAAGATGAAGTAGGGAAAAAGGCATAATGTGCAAGCACATATCATGAAATCTAGAGAAATGTAAGATACAAAATAATCAAATGGCTTAGGTATTTAAATGATGTTCACCATAATACTGACTTGTACCTCATGGAGCAAGGCCCACTGCCTTCTGGAAGCCAACTGGTGTGGTGGATGCCATATATAAACTTGTGAATATCTGTGTTGGTGAGTGGGTTTTCCATATGTGCTAAGGGGTACTGCTGGTCATGCAATCTCTCGACACTCCATATATGCAACCTATGGGCCTCGAGACATCATCTCTTTAGTTATCCACAAAATGGGGATAATAATGCTTACTGGAAAGAAAATAACAATGGTAAGGGGAGGTCGCTGAGGTACTATATATCAGAGAAGGGAATCCCTTGTGCAAAGGAAATCCAATTGGGAAAGTGCCTGATAAACTCATGGAGGCCTTGAGATCATTGGGAAGAGGGGATCTTCTATTGGTTCCAGTGGAATGAGGGAGATTAACCTTCCTAGACCATTTAGTGTGGTAGTCAGCTAAATAAATCCCCTTGTGATATCATGGCTTGGCACGACGGTGAAAAGTTGTAAGAAAGCACTCTGTAACATAGCCTAAGGTTGGGAGGAAAGGAATCCTCTCTTAGTCAATTGGATGGTGGACATATTTCACTGAACAAATAAGTATTTAACTTGACATGTTTGATGTATGTTCAATGATGAAAATGTATTGTTTTCTATTTAATCAATAGATGTGAATGTATAGAAGGAATGGTTTAATTCCTAAGTAAAATGGAGTGTGTATTGCATTCACTGTTAACCTAATACACCTAAGTAACCCAACAAGCTGTGCAAGAGTAGGGTGTATCCATATGAGTTTTGCAAGTATTTGAAATGGAAGGTTTGTAGGACATAAATCTTCACTAGAGATGTGATGTGAGTACTAAGCATAATATTGTGGGACTGCAAGTTTTTGAATGGAAATATTGCAAGATATGAATAAAATCTTCACCCAAAATTGACAAGAGTATCTTGAAGCCGAGGAGAGTTTTTTGAGTAGTTAGGGAGCTTTAGAACCTGTGAAAACCTCCCTCCTTTAAATGGAAAGTTTGCAGGACATGAAAATATTCACCCAAGTCTCGAAGAGGAGCTACCTTAGCTAGTTTAGTGTGAGTATGAGAGCTAAGGAGGCCTGTTACAAACTTAGTAATGGCCTAGAAGAAACATTGAAATGGTTAAGTCTTAGATTAGAATGTTAATTTGGAGAAAACTAGTGGTTTGAGTCGGGATGAATCACAACTGTCAATTCGATGTAGCGATCATATCTTGACCATTGGTTGGAGTACATGGTAGTCAGAGTGGATAGGTATGAGGTTGTATTGGGACCCCATTGGAGGGAAATCCAAGCCAACGATAATCTTTTATCTATCAGAGAACTAGATGGTGAGATTGTGAACATTGATGTTACATAAGGTTTTTTTGGAAGGAGACTATTAGAGGTCTGGATGGAGGGCTTGACAGAGGAGTTCGACGACTTTGTATTTCTAGGATCGTTGATCTATCAGGAGGTGTCCCATAAGATCTTAGTCGTCAGGTTTTGTATGGTTTGATCCAGGAGGTTGGCGGTAGAACCCTATCTTCTGAGCGGAAGTCACCTCCAAATAAATCTTGACCATTAGATGAGGAAAATGAGGATCATAAGATCTTTTAGAGTATACATCGTCGAAGTGAACCAGTTAAAGAGGTTCATGGCACCGGGATGGATACACTCCGATGGGATGGAATCCAAGAGTGAGGGAGAACCGTTAACCGGTGAAGGGAGATGCATAGACCTTAGCCTCATGATCATCGTGGGTTCCACATGATCACCTAATGAGTAAAGGGAGAGATGATTGATAACTATTGCATGCATTGTAGGAATGAGGAAATTGGGCCCAATGGTTTTCGAGTCTGAGAGCCATTGGATCCCAAAAGGAGTGACCCATCAAAATGGAATTCATCAGGAGGGAAACTTAGGTCATTAACCTGCTATTTTGATGAGAGAGGGTCCAAATTGATCTAGATTGATGATCTGGTGACGTGAAGTAGTTCTAATCAACCAATTGAGGGTGTGTGGGTCCCTAGTCACTACAGTGAGACCCACAAAAGGATTTCATTGGAAATTGGGTTGAAAAAGTGAGATTTCCTACATAATATATTGTGATAAGATAAATATTCACCTAAACACTGATGAAATAATACCATGGACAATAAACTGAGTACTTACCCGAGGGATGAGGAGGAAAATTGAACACCCCACCAGCCTAAGCAAGATTAGGGGGTTGGGTATGTTACAAGTTGTCTCTATGAGATTTCTTCACTGTAGAGGGACAATTGTTGGTGTTGAAATCACATGACCATATGAACCATGTAAGGGTATGTATGTGGTTTTCATGATTATTTTTCTACAATGTAGGTTATATGGTATGCATTCATAGTATTATGCCAATTAATTTTGTATTTGTTTATTTTGTAGTGTCATTATCCTTTACTTGTGCATGGTTGAGTGAATGATGACTTCACTCTACATTTGTACGTCATATTACATCAAAGGAGATTCACATGACTAGCCTTCGACAATGGCATTGAGAGATAACTGAGATTGTTTGTATGTGCGAGAAGGAAATGCCCATAAGATTCATGGACTTTACAAGTCCATCTTATAATTCATCTAGTAGATGAGGTTGAATTAGGTGGGGTGGTCTCATTTCATTGGATGTTCTTCTTGGAGAGGTACATGAAAAAGTCATAGGGTTTTTCTTGACAAAGGGTAAAACTTGAGGGGACTATGGTGGAGAGGTATGAGATTTCCTGTTATGCTAGCAAGTACATCAAGCAAATTAATGACACACTACGTAGAGTGGTTTGGGATGATCATCTGGACGAGGAAAAAAGGGGAGGTGAGCTACTCCAAACCAACATAATAAGGAACATGATAAAGAATAAGCCACTTATATTATATTTTCTATAGAGTTATTGTTTGTATTAGACATGATAATATCTATTTGATCTCATACTATTTGTGACTTTATGAATATATTAGTGAATTCAAAAATTGATGCCATCAATAAAATTTTCTTTACAATGTGGAGGTAATGTGACCATGGGTCATGTTGTATAAAGAAAAGAGAAGGAAATAGTGGTAGGGAAAAAATTATATAGTTGAATGGTGGAAGCATGCTTTATCTTGATCATTTAAAAGAAAATATGCCAATAATCTATCCCAATAGTTGGGTGTTTGACTAGATCAAACATAAATATGGTGTGTCCAATCGCTACCCTCGTAGTGAAGATGTTTCACTAAACATAAGTATTGGTTGCAACAACTCTATAATAATCTCTCTATGTCAAAATTTCATTTTATAATGAACATTTGAATTATAACATGTATCATGTTTTTATTGCTCAATTACTGATCCAAAATGGATCCAGGAAGGCCTAAAAATCAAAGTTCTCAAAATCAAACGAAAACAACGCCATTACATCCATCTTGTCGCGCTGATTCTGACCATATAATTTTTTTTGCAAATGGACACCGTATGCGAAAGTTATTGTGTTTTGATCGATTTGCCAAACATGCAAAAAGTTAAACTGGTCAAATTCAACATACCGTACTACTGATGTCAGCAGTACGATAGGTGACGTCAGCATGATGTCATGAAGGACATGTGGTAGTATGATAAGGTGACACGTGTCACTCAGTTTTGACATTTTCAGGATGAGTTGGACCAATACAGAATTGACATGTGGCAGTGTACGGATGACACGTGGTTGTCCGTACATGACGTGGCCCAATGACAGGATGACACATGGTAGTGTACGTATGACACATGGCAGTCCATACATGATGTGGTCCAATGACAGGCTGACATGTGGTAGTATGAACGACAGATGGTTGTATAGATGCTGACGTGGCAGGGTGACTGGGTTGTACGGATGTTGACGTGGCAGGGAGATTGGGATGTATGGATGCTGTCATGGAAGTATGGACATTGATGTGGCATGACCCGTGGCTGTATGGTGGTGACGTGACAACTGACATGGCAACTGAGTGGGTGCTAATTGTACCGTACGAGTGAATTAGAGGGCAACACGTGGCCCATTCAGAGGACACCACCTGGCACCCCAAATTTTTCCAATGTAGGATAGGGAAAAAACATTTGTTACCTACAAGAATTGATCACCCGACCTCCACCTGCATAGGCTCTTCGCAACCACCGACGGACCGTCTGAGCTACACATTGGGACTTAACCATAATCGACGAATAATTGATTTAAATTGCATGATGCAGTTTGTTAGGGCTAAGCCTCGGTTGGAGGGGGCCAACGCGAGGGCACTTGGAACCCCACGTGATAGGGGGCTAAGGACCAGGGGTCAACACCATGGATTGGGGGTGTGGAGAGTTAGCCACAGGCCACATGGCCATGCAACGACCAAGGGCGCATAATCAAGGGGCTTATCCATTGAATAGGAGCGCCCCAACCCTTGGCCATATGGCGTGCCCCATATGCCTAGGATCCCAAAGAAAGGGGGATGCACCCTGATTTATGCCAAATATGGATTTTTTAACCATATTATATATATTTTTTGAGATTTTCAGCCTGATTTTGGAGGATTTTATCCATTATTGGAGGATCTGGAGCCTGATTTGAGGCCAGATTTTGGGAGGAAGTTGGGAGGAGGATACCAAATAAAAATATATATAAAATATGGGTTTTTAGAAGCACTAGAGGGGTTCAAATTGGCAGAATGATGATGAGTTTATGAAGCTTGTAGCCATTTTTATGCAGGGAATTCATTGAGGAAGCGAACTTTGCGGGCCAATTCTGGGAGCTACGCTCAAAATTTTTCAGTACCACCAGTTGTGTTGGATTCTTGAGGTAGATAAGAACACAACCATACTGGTTTTTAATCCTTTTGACACTTTTTTGATGTAATTTTGAAGCATTGAAGAGAAATAAGAAAGCCTCACCCTCCGAGTCAAAGGCCTTGAGACTTAAGCAATCTTGCCGAACTTCGTTCACAACTTTGCTATTATGGTTTGCTATTCTTTGTGCTTACATTATGACCTACATTTCTTTATGATGGATTCTATAATATCTCATTAAGTTCTTCTTCTTTCCTTAATTGTTAATTGGTAATTGAACACATGCTTAAAACTTAGCCAAGTCTTTAAAGATCAATTTCGGATCAAGTGGTATCAGAGCATGTTGACGGTTGGTTTTTGAGTTTGAATGATTACCAGGGAAAATATGAGTCATGGTGAAGGCGATATTGTAGAAGGGGATCCAAATATTGGATCGAGAAAGAGGAATTCTCAAAGTGAGGATATGGCATCGGAAGAAGACATGCCTCATAATGAGATAGAGTTGCAAAAGACTTTATTCGCCATGTCTAAGATGGTAAAGGTCTTATATGAGGATTACTTGGAACGAAAGAGGCATTTCCAAGGGAAATATTCCAAATAAGACAAAAGTCAAGAAGGAGAGGATCCTCCTAAAACTCCTCCTTCACCTCCTTCTTCTCCATCATCTTCTTCTTCTTCAAGTACAAGTTCAAAATCCACCGTAAGAAAACATTCCCATAAAAATAAACATGATATGCCTTTACTTAAGCTTGATGTGAAATTTGAATTGCCCATGTATGATGGTGAAATCAATGTTGAGAGGCTTGATAACTGGGTCAAACAGATGGAAGTTTATTGCAGTCTACAACAAATCAAGGATGAGGCAACTCAAATCAAGTTGGCATCGCTTCATCTTGCAGTCACAACACTAATATGGTGGCATAGTAAGTTGCAAAATGGCACACACAAAAGTTGGTAATGTATTTCCATCATGGCAATATTTTGTTTTTGCACTTAGAAAACAATTTTATCCTTTGGGTTATAAAGAGAAGGCTTTAATTGAATGGAAAAGTCTTAAACTAATAAAGGGACAAATGGTGCAAGAATACATAGATGAATTTCATAAGATGGAATTAATGTTAAATATTCCATTACATACCCAAGAAACTCTTATGAATTATATAGGAGGTTTTCCTGCACATATTCATAACACTATATTTATGTTTGGACCTACTAATATTGATGAGGTTTCTGTTCAAGAAACATACATTGAAGCAGGGAAAACATGAGTTGGTGTATCAGGGGAATCGTCTTCAAGGAAAGAGGACAAAATGAAGGGGAATGGAAAGAACACAAATTCAATGAAAAGTAAGGAAGATAAGCTCTCTTGCAAGCATTGCAAGAAAGAAGGGCACGATGATGACCATTGTTGGCAATTGCACCCAGAGAAGAGACTAAAGTGGTTCAAAGAAAGGAAAGGGAGGAAAACAGTTGCAACAACAATGTTGATTTTCAATAGACAAGGTTAAGCATGAAGTTCATTCCATTTTAGAATTTAACTTAACCATAACCAATAATGTTGCAGAAACCAAGATCACAAGAAGAAACACCATGCACAAGAACACAAGAAGTATCCTAGGAAACCCTTCTCACCAAGGGAAGAAAACCCAACCAAATACTTTTCTATATTCTTCAAGAGAAATATCTTCACCACCAAGAAAACCTAGCAAACAAGAGGGTTCTTGCAAACCCTAGAATATTAGAACCCAAGAGAGGTGGACACTTTTCCCAAGTAGATTTACTTGCTGAAATTTCCAAAATCACACAAAATATATGATTCATCAATGGGGAATTTACCTTTACTTATACTAGACTGAACCTGTCAACAAAAGTGTCTATTGGCACAATAGGGATGACCTTACTAGCTCACAATATAATTAATATTGACTAGATTAATTATCTTTTACATTAATTAACAATTACATTAAGGTGGGGTCGACCTGTACCCTTTACATTACATTTAGGGTTACATGCAGGTCTGACTCTTGAAAAATATAGCAAGGGATCTCATACACCCACTAGTTCTCATTCAATAGGGGAACATCCATATGGATGTCCATATCTCTGGCTCACTGCATTACACAGAAGAACCACTTCTAGTGCTCAACCACTAGGATCACGTTCACCAATGCTCATCCACAGGCACATCCACTCAATAGATATTCTTTCTCACTACATTACACAGGAGATTTATCTGGAGTTTCTCATCAACTCTCTGCTTAGAGGAGGCTAATACATCATCTTCACTTATGATCTCATGACGATGCACCTAACACTTTGGGATTTCACACGTTCACCTTGTGCTCAGCAATAGGCACATCCAACTCTGCAGATATCCTTGCTCACTGCGTTACACAGGAGAATCATCTGGATTTATTCTCAACTCTTTGTAAGGAGGAGGCCATCTCTACGTTCCATATCTGTCTTAGATAGGAACCAAACACCCCTCTCAGGGGATTTCTCTCAGGTTTGTAAGCTGGAGAATGTCTCACGTAGCTACAATCATAAACACTCCCTTTCAACTAGGGAGGCATTCTTCATCATGCCAAGTCTCACATGGATGTACTTTGAACTTTGTATTAGATGGAGTCATCAACACTCCCTCTCAACTAGGGAGGCATTCTTCCCCAAGTTAATTTGGTGAAGATGTCTGCAATATGCTCATGTGTAGGAAGGTGTTGCATGTGTACTATTTTCCTTTACATCATATCTATGATATAAAGATATTTCATGTCATTGGGTTTCGATCCATCATGAAACATTGGGTTCTCAAAGAGATTTACACATGGATCTTGGTTATAATCATATGATCCATCTCATAGTCAAGTAAATATGTCAGAAGCTTGTGAAGCTATATGGATTCTCACATTAAATGCTATATACTCTGCTTCTGTGGTACTCAAGGCCACAGAGTTTTGTTTCCTGTGGCATTAGGAAATCATGGAAAACTTCACAGTAAGACAACAACCAGATGTGCTCTTCCGATCCATTGTACTCTCTGCTCAATCTGTATCGACATATCCTGCAAAATCAAGTTCACACTGGAGCCATATCTCAGGCCATATCCAACTGTGCCTCATGTATATCTCAATATATTCTTTACTTCTATCCAGTGATTCTGTCTCGGCTGACTCATGGATTGACTAAGTACATTCATTGCATAGCATGAATTTGATCTGGTGTTAACCAGATACATCAATGATCCAATAAAATATGGATCAATCTCGTCTGAATCATCATCATTCATTTTCTTCAAATCCATCATGGTGGTTTTGCATTTTGTCATACTGAACTTATTTAATATTCCCACTGTATATTTTCCTTGACGCAAGAAAAATCTCATCGGTCCTCTGTCATAATTCTTGTCCAAGAAGTAGTGCATCATACTCATATCCTTCATCTCGAAATTAGAAGTCAAAGCTAACTTGTATCCAACAAGGCTTTTTGAATAAGTCATCAAAAGAAGGCTCTCGTCAACAACACTATAATAATATAGGTTTGAATCAACAATACTCTTGTTGAAACCCAAACTCATGAAGAATCCATCCATTTGATATATTTTCCAACTCATGGATGGTAGTACGGATGGAAGTGTATTAGGCTTACTGGATCAAGTGTCTCATCATAGACAACTCCCTTTGTTTGTGAGAATCCTTTGGCTATATATCTTGCTTTGTATTTCTTGACACTTCCTTCAGCTGCATGTTTGATCTTATAGATCTATTTGGAAGTTACCACAGACTTACCTTCTGGTCTCTGAACAATATCTTGAGCATCATTCTTTTAATATATAATGGTATTCTTTTGTTATGACATATTTCCATACTTGTTCTCCTATTGATTCTCCAAGACAAGGAGGCTCAAAATTAATGAAGTTGCTCATGACTGAAGGATAACTCGAAAATCTCTTTTGATTTCTCGGGATGTGCCTTGAGGGGCTTGTATGTTTCTCTGGATCCTATAGAGTGAGACTAGGTAGGCCTTTTATGCCCTACTGCAATATCTCTTGGACATATCAACTGGATCATTTGGAATAATTTCTGTCTCCCTCTGAAATGCTGAAGGGGGAGAAGGTATTGTATCGCTGTCAATCTCCATCTGAGATTCTTTGGATCTTTGAAAGGCTATCTCTTCTTCAGGGACACCATCTCTTTCTTGTCTCAATCTTTCTCTGACCAGGGATGTAGATCTGGAATGTCTTCAATGATTCATTATTTATCCCATAAATGTATCCTTTCTCCCCGAAGGGTCTATATTAGACTTATTCTCTTTGGGTACATGCAAATACACTTGGCACCCAAATATCCTGAAGTGTTCAATCTCAGGCTTCACTCTGGTGAAGATTTGGGAGTTATGTTTTTCAAGATCTGGTGAAGTCTCTTGTTCAGAACATATACAGTGTCATGCATGCTTCTGCCCATGGAATCATAGAAAGATTCTGATCATGCATTATTGCATTGCTTGTCTCAAGGATGGTTCTATTCTTCCTCTTTCTCAAATAGTTTTGACTCCCTCTGAATGATAAGCATATTCCTTTGTTCTTAACTTGCATGGAACAAGAAAACAAGAGGAACCAAAACAAGAATATCTCCTAAAGGAGAATAATGAGTACATCTCTAGAATCAAAAACAATTTAAGGATTGTTGTCACAACTACAACACCTACTTGTAATGTAACAAACTTTAGAAATATAGGTTAGAGGAATGACAATTACAACAATCAAACCTAGAGTCTTCACTTCTAGTGTGTTGTTCCTATGAATGCACTGAGATCCCTCTGGATCCAAGACATTAGCAAAAGGTTCCTTTGTCCTGCAATTACCCTCATGACAATGATACAAATAATATATATACAAGTGCATACCTGAGGGTGCTGATATGATTTCTCCAATGGCACATGGATGATCTTTGTCCTCTGACATCTTCATGAAGGAGGTATGTCACAGTGACACCTTTTTATATCACCCAAAATAAGTTTTCCTTTCAAGTGTTGTCTTTCAGGAACTTGAAGTTTCTTGATCCATCAAGCTTATCTTCCATCATAGTTTTGTTCATCATAATTTTAGATTCTTCACAACCCTTTGTCAATTGGGCTAGAAAACCTAACGGCTAGGCTAGGCTAGCGCTTTTAGGTTTTGTTGGACTGATGAATTCCAACAATAAGCCTTTGAAATATAGGAGAACACTGGTGAGCTGAGGATCTCCTTCAATGAGTTGTAGAAACCCTAATACTGAAATTTCTGCAGAAATTAGCGAAACCTTAGAAATCCTAGAGCCAAAATTTCAAAATGATTGGAATTTTGATATGAAGCTTGCTAGAGGGGCACTGAAGGAGGCCGTAAACTCCTATGTCCTTTTTATCCCTAATGTCCAAGTGCCAAGTGCTGAAAACCTCCAGAAGAGCAGGCCATACGAATTTTCTGGGAACCCTAGGAGGGTCGTACAATTTCCGCAGAAGAGAGAGAGGATGACTGAAATTTGTTTGTGCAATGGGTTCTTCAAGAACTATGCTCTGATACCATGTTTATTTTTCAATATACAAGTTTAAGCATGGATTTCATTCCATTTTATCATTTAACTTAACCATAACCAATCATGTTGTAGAAACCAAGATCACAGGAAGAAACACCATGCACAAGAACACAAGAAGTATCCCGAGAAACCCTTCTCAACAAGGGAAGAAAACCCAACCAAATCCTTTTCTATATTCTTCAAGAGAAATACCTTCACCACCAAGAAAACCTAGCACACAAGAGGGTTCTTGCAAACCCTAGAATACTAGCGCCCAAGAGAGGTGTGCACTTTTCCCAAGTAGATGTACTTGCTGAAATTTCCAAACTCACATAAAAGATATGTTTCCTCAATGGGGAATTTACCTTTACTTATACTAGACCAAACCTATCAACATAAGTGTCTATTGACACAATAGGGCTGACCTCACTAGCTCACAATATAATTAATATTGACTAGATTAATTATCTTTTACATTAATTAACAATTACATTAAGGTGGGGCTAACCTGTACCCTTTACATTACAATTAGGGTTACATGTAGGTCTGACTCTTGAACAATATAACAAGGGATATCTTACACCCACTAGTGCTCATTCACTAGGGGCACATCCATATGGATGTCCATATCTCTGGCTCACTACATTACATAGAAGAACCACTTCTAGTGCTCAACCACCAAGATCACTTTCACCTGTGCTCATCCACAAGCACATCCACTCAACAAATCTTCTTTCCCACTGCATTACACATGAGAGTTATCTGGAGTTTCTCATCAAATCTCTGCTCATTGGAGGCTAATACATCATCTTCATTTATGTTCTCAGGATGATGCACCCAACGCTTTGGGATTTCACACGTTCACCTTGTGCTCAACCATATGCACGCCCAACTCTGCAGATCTCCTTTCTCATTGTGTTACATAGGATAATCATCTAGAGTTCTTCTCAACTCTTTGTAAGGAGGAGGCCATCTCTACGTTCCATCTCTGTCTCAGATAGGAACCACACACACCTCTCAGGGGATTTCTCTCAGGTTTGTAATCTGGAGAATGTCTCACGTAGCTGCAATCATTAACAAACAACACGACCAATAGACTTGGGATATGATTCAGGTGATGAGACAAAGATCACAATAGTTGGTTTTACAAGTAAAATTGGTGATGGATATGATTCTAGAAGTAAATTGTTTCACATAAGGGTGATAATGAAACATACTAAGATCAATACATTGATAGATAGTGGATCTCAATCTAACTTGATTTCAGAGGAAGTGGTCAAATAATTGGGATTAAAAACTAAGATGCATCATAAACCTTACTCACTTAAATGGATAAGTAACAATCATAAATTGCACATAACAAAGCAATGCACCTTAAAGTTTGAAATTTTATCAAAGTTTGTGGATGAGGTAACTTGTGATGTGGTGCCACACAATGAATGTGGAATGGTCTTAGGAAACCCTTATTTGTATGATCGCAAAGCAATCTTCTACAGGGAAAAAAATCAATATCACTTAACTAAAGAAGGCAATGAATATGTTGTACATGCTCATCACTTAAAAGCAAATCAATCTCTTAAGAAAATGGAAAAATTAAGGAAGACAACTTATACAAGCAACACGCCTATAATTGTGCAAAATAAAACAGTTGATCTTAAGCATGAACATGAGATGGTTGTAGAATGGAAGTTCAATCATACTTTGCTTCAAGATAAGATAATGTCGTGCAAGTACTTCAAACATATTAGCTCATTTGTAGTCATATTTCTGATGTTATTGCTGCTAATGTTTTCAACATGGATGGTAGTCACTTCAGTAAGATGTGAAAGAGTACAAGTGGCTAACAATATGATGTCAGTTGTCATGGTTGTTTTGCAATTGATTATGATGAGACAGGTGCACATGACAAAGTTTAAAGACAAAGGGCAAGTGGGGTGGCCTATCCCGCACTTGATGACTGGTTAATACCCTTTTGGAGGACCAAAAGGTCTTAGTGGGGAGGCATGATCCAAAATGGATCCAGGAAGGAATAAAAATAAAAGTTCTTGGAATCATATGAAACCAATGCCATTATGTTCGTCTCGTTGCATTGATTCTGACCATATAATGGTTTTCGCAAATGGACACTGTATGCGAAAGTTATCGCATTCTGATCGATTTCCCAAACAAGCAAAAAATCAAACTGGTCAAATTCAACATGGTGTATTGTTGACATCAATAGTACGACAAGTGACATCATGATGATGTCAATAAGGAAACATGGAAGCATGAGAAGGTGACATGTGTCACTTAGTTTTGGCATTTTCTGGTTGAGTTGGACCAGTACGAAATTGACACGTGGAAGTGTATGGATGACACGTGGCAGTCCATACATGACGTGGCCCAATGACAGGATGACACATGGTAGTACATATGACAGGTTGATGTATGGATGCTGACGTGGTAGGGTGACTGGGTGTACGGATGTTGACGTGGCAGGGTGACTGGGCTATACGAAAGTTGACTTGGCAGGTGACTTGGCAGTATGGACGCTGACATGGCATGACCCGTGGATGTATGGTGGTGATGTGGCAGCTGATTGTGCATGCTGACTGTGTGTTGATTGTACCGTATGGGAAAATCACAGGGTGACACGTGGACCAATCAGAGGGCTCCACGTGGCACTCCAGATTTTGCCAATGTTGGCTAGGAAAAAAAAGTTTGTTACCCGAGGGAATTGAACACTCGACCTCCACCTGTAAAATCTCTTCACAACCACCGACGAACCATTCGGGCTACACATTGGGACTTAACTATAATCGACGAATAATTGATTTAAATTGCATGTGGTAGTTTGTTAGGGCTAAGTCCCAGTCGGAGGGGGCCAACGTGAGGGCACTTGGCACCCCATGCGACATGGGGCTAAGGACCAGGGTTCAACACCATCGATTGGGGGCATGGAGAGTTATCCACATGCCACATGACCATGCAACGACCACGAGCCATGAATCAAGGGGCTTATCAATTGAATAGGAGCACGACCCAGCCCTTGGCCATATGCCACGCCTCAAATGCCCAAGATCCTCGAGAAAGGGGGTTGGGCCTTAATTTATGCCAAATATGGGTTTTTTAACCATATTATATATATTTTTGAGATTTTCAGCCTGATTTTGGAGGATTTTAGCCATTATTGGAGGATTTGGAGCCCGATTTGAGGCCATATTTTGGGAGGAATTTGGGAGGAATTTGGGAAGAGGATACCAAGTCAATATATATATAAAATAAGGGTTCTTAGAAGAATTAGAGAGGTTCATATTGGCAGAATGATGATGATTCTATGAATCTTGTAGCCATTTTTATGTAGGGAAGTAATTGAGGAAGCAAATTTTGTGGGTCAATTCTGGGAGCTACACTCAACCTTTTTCAGTGTCGTCAGTTGTGTTGGATTCTTGAGGTAGAGAAGAACATAGCCATACCAGTTTGTAATCCTTTTGAAACTTTTCTGATGTATTTTTGAAGCATTGAAGAGAAATAAGAAAGCCTCACCTACTAAGACAAAGGTCCAAAGACGTAGGCAATCTTGCCAAACTTTGTTAACAACATTGTTGTTATTTGTGCTTACATTCTGATTTGAATTTCTTTATGATGGCTGCTATAATATCTCATTAGGTTCTTCTTCTTTCCTTAATTGTTAATTAGTAATTGAACACATGCTTAAA
>ML783311.1:620825-649111 GCA_009831015.1 Picea engelmannii | reverse complement strand
AGAGATATGTGAGAAAGTTTTCATTTGAAGTTGTACATCATCATATAGGGTTTGTAAAGTGAAGTTTCTGATTGTAACTTCCTTTCATAACCATTGGATAGCCAAGAGTGAGTCACATAAAATTTGAATTTGTGATACAACAAAATCTTGGGTGAATTAATTTGGGCCATCAATTCACAATAGTTATTAGTTTCTTGACCTATCCCATATTTGAAATAATTGCAATGATTTGAAGGAAGTTATAATATCCCTTTAGGTGGGATTCCCTATGAGGCACCATCAAAGTATGCCCATGGGATACCTTGTTGATTTCCTCTTCTTTCAAGTCATGTATTTTTTTCCTAGGGTTGTGGATAAGAATTTAATATTTTTAGTGTCAGGATCGCACATTTGAGAGGTAGAGTCTCCTTCCCTTCAAATAACTTCAGGTTCCTAGCTAGCCATACTCCCCAAGCTATGTTAAGAGGACATGATTTGATCTTCTTTATATCCTTATTTGTATACCATGATATAAATGTTTTTTATATATCTTCACATTCCCATGCATTTCTTAACCCTATCATACATTCCACTTATTTCCAAACCTCTTTTTTATATGGGAAATCCATAGTTAAATGTTCAATGGTTTCTTCTTCTTGTTGACATAGGATGCACCAACTTGGACCATTGAAAATTTTCTTATGTAGCAATTCCTAGGTAGGAAACCTATTTTTTAAAATCAGCCACATGAATATTTTGTTTTTGGAAGGGCACCTTAATTTCCAGATGGTTCTCCACCAACATACCTACTATCCCTTCCTCTGTAAGGGCTTTGTAACCTATTTTAGGCACATAAGTTCTAGTGGGATCGAGGGACCATAACAATTGATCATCATCTTCTATTATTTTGACATTGTTGTCTTTTAGTGCATCTATGTAAGTCTTCCAAGCTTCATCAAGATCTCCCCCTAGACTAATCTCCTCCCATGTGAGCTATTGTTGTTGCCAATTTGTAGACCTCTCCCATTTCACAATCTGTCTAAGGGTATATAATCCTTTACTTCTAATCTCCTGGATCATATGAGGAGGAAATTTGTGCAATCCCTTGCTACCTATCCATGGGTCTAGACCAATTTTCACTTTATCCCCTTTTCCCACTTGCCAAATCATCCAATTAACTACCAGATGAAAAGATGAATTTACAACTTTCCAAATTATTGAGGCATTATGTACTATTTTACTAGATTCCTAACCCAATCCTCTACAGAAGAAGGAGAAATGTACTTGGTTCTAATTAGTTGAAACCATATCCTTTTTCCTTGTATTAACCTCCACACATTTTTGCAACTAGTGGCTTGGAAAAGAGAAAGGGTTTTTTTAGACCCCATCCTGCATTTTTCTTTTGGGACAACTACTTTTTTCCATGATGCCAAGACAAGCCCTTTATTTTTTTGATCTCCTAACTAGATAAATTTGTAGCATAGTCTTCTAATTACCTCCATCACACCTTTCAAAACCCAAGATAATGAAATCTAGTATATTGGAATTGATTTCAATGCAACTTTTGCTAGTACTAGTCGACCCCCTCTTAAGAGCCACCGATTGCATTAAGTGTTTAAATTCTTTTCCACTTTGGCAATCAACCATTACTAGAATTTTTTTTTTATACAAGTTTGGTTTTAGATGGAATCCAAAATACTTCAAAGGATGGTCTAAATCTCCCAATTGGTGGGGAAATAATTGAGTAAGATAGCCCTTTTCTTGCTCAGTTATACCCCACATAGATCTAATGGATTTATCAAGATTTATAGTCATACATGTAGATTTACAAAATAACTCTAAGATATTTTTGAACTTCTCAATTATCCTTCTAGCACCTTCAAAAAATATTAGAATATCGTCCAAAAACAAGAGATGTGTGATATTATAGGTTGTTCCAATGTTTATCCCTTTAAATCTTCCATTTTCTAATGTCTTCTTTATTAACCTACTTAGACCTTCAACCATTAAAAAGAAAAGGAGATGGGATAGTGGTCACTCCTGTGTAAGACCCTTTCCTAGTCTAAAGAAAGGGGAGATTTCCCCATTGATTAAGATATAAAAAGACAATGAGGTAATGAAACACATCTTGGGGCGGTAGGAGCGAGTGGGGTTATCCTTTCCCTAGGAGGACATATTAAGCTGCTATACTCCTATAACTTAGGACATGTATCTAATAACCAAGATGAGGCTTATGCCCTACTACAAATATTACATCTGGCTCTTAAACAAGGCATAGACTCACTCTTAGAACTCAGGGACTCGAAAATTATTATAAATCAGTTCGAAAAGAAGGCACTGCCCAGAGATATGAAGTTGGCAGCAATATTTTGGAGAATTTATAATGAGATTGATGCATTCCACATTGTTATACTTAATCATATTCTCTGCCAAAATAAATCCATCCCTGATAGAAAATAAAACTTGGCATTAAGAGACCTTATTGAATCTCTTAGGGTTAATGATCAAATCTCTCAGTGTCAAGCTTGATGACATTGATGAAGGTTCCAAGTTCCTTTCATAAGGTAAGTTTAATTAAGGTTATGATTGAAGGTTATATCCATGGTGCTTTGTTGAATATCGACGATCCCTCAACCACATCACTCATGATTCCTATGGTTTTTCCACATGGTGAGAGAATTTCACCATGTTGGGGCCACTGTTCTTCACACATGGGAACCCCCAACTATTTTTATTATCATCCTTGTCTAGATAGAAGAGCCCAGTCCTCCAATTCACGCTATGTGTGTGCACATTCCTCTTTATTAATGAACTAGCCACCCCCCTAGTCTTATCTTGTTGAACAATTGGTTGTCATTAATGTTGTTGGAAAATTGGTTGTCATTGATGTCAACATAAGTGGTTTTCATTGATGTCAACAGATGTGATGGGTGTATTTGGAGAGGTCTCCAAAGTGGTCCCCTTATGGCACAACTCTAAGCATAGCCCTCATGGGAAGACACTTTGAAGAAGTCTACAAGAAGCCCCAGAGGTGTGGTCATGAGGCCCAAAGTTGTTTGAGGAATAATGACATTAAGGACAATGTAAATGAAGGTAACACACTCATATATGGATAGTCCTCGTCATCTTGTTTCCAATGGTAGGTGGGATGTCACATAATTCCTCACAGTTGAGGAACTATGAGGTCATGAAGTTGGAAGCCCCGAAGAATGGTTAAGAATCCCCTAAACAGTTACAAGTAATTAACTAAAGGGTAAAGTGGTTGCAACAAGAAGTCCTTAAGTTAAGGAGACGAATTAATTTGAAAATGTATAAATACATTTCAAGAAGCCTCTTATTTGTACACTTACACTTTGTTTAATATATTTCATGTGATCACACTTGATCTATTTGGCGAATCTAAGGTAGATAGTCTTAGGAAGAGAAAGAGTAAGGTGAGAGAAAGTTTCATGATTTCATAGGAGAGCAAGGTTTTTTTTTTGAAACCCTAGTTTGGTTTACCCTCGTGGTTCAGTATACTGGTGTCCAGCGAGGCAACCTCGCATGTTGTACAACACTTATCCCGCTAAGCCCTGCATGATGCATGGGCTAGTCCCGCGAGGTTAAACCAAAATTAAAGGAGGATGCTGGTACCAAGTTGTTGAGGTTGAGGAAGAGCTACGTGTCTGAAATCCTATGTATCAGGTCATATACGGGTTTAAAGGTATGCTATTCTATGTGTCTTTAAGATTGCATCTTGGAAGGTTTAACACATGCATGAGGCATGTCTTTGTGAGTTTTGGTATATGCCTTGAGGCACATCTCAGATACTTGGCATATGGTTTGCTGTATGATATATCCTTGAGGAATCTCATGAATGATATGGCACATGTTTGATGGTATCTCTTGATACATGGTTTATGGATGTTGGCACATGTTTGAGGCACATGGTTTGAGGTACATCTTGGTTACTTATTGATGATGTGATGGTCATTCCTTTGGTATATTGTTGAGACATTGGTATATGATTTTGGCACATCTTTGGTGCATGGTGTGAAGCATATTCTTGGTACATGTATGAGGTACCTTTCGTGGTGACATTGATGCATGATTGAGGAACATATTGATGAGGTTATGACACATGCTTGAGGTACATGCATTAGATGTTGTGGAATATGCTTGAGGCATGTCTTGGTGAGGTACACCTTGGTGATGTTATGGTACATTGATTAGAAGCACATCTTGGCTATATTGGTATCTTGGTTATGCTTGCACACTTCATTGATGATATCTTATGGTACATTGTGTATGCCATGATTGAGATATATCATGAGTGATATGGTATATGGTTGATGCATGAGATGGTACAGGTTTGCTACATGGTTGATGAATGTGATATGGTACATGGTTGATGTACTGGGTATGGTACATGGTTGATGCATGATATGGTACAGGTTGTGGTTGATGCATGATATGGTACATGTTAATGTACATGGTATGGTATATGTTGATGTACATGGTATGATATAGGTTTTGGTACATGGTAAAATACATGTTCTGGTACATGGTTTATGTACATGGTTAATGGTTGATGTGATGTACATGGTTTGGTGATGTTTTTGTATCCATGTGAGTGGATCTAGTTATAGTTGGTTGATGATGGTATGTCAAGGATAGAGACAATGACATTGACAGTGACAGGGACAATGACAGGTTGTATGATTGGTTGATCATCAATCACAGGTTGATGTGATAGTGGAAATGACAGTGATAGGTTGGATGATTGGTTGATCATCAATGACAAGTTCATATAATAGTGGTAGTCACAGGTTGATGTAACGGTGACAATGATAGGTTGGTTGATGACAGTGACATTTATAGGTTGATTAGTGGTAGTGTCAGTGAGTCTACACTTATATTTTAGGGCAACATGATGGGGCAAAGAAAGGGGGTTGTATTCTCCTTCCGATTGGTTCCAAATAACACATGGAGTTGGAGATTCCTTTAGGTTGGTGCCTGTAAATCAGGGGGTCGTAGCCTCCTTCCAGTTGGTGCTGGAGAACACAAGGAGTTGGAGATTCCTTTAGGTCGGTGCCTATAAATTAGGGGGTCATAGCCTCCTCCCGATTGGTGGCAGAGAATTCAGGGAGTTGTATATTCTTTAAGGTTGGTGCCTCCTTCCATTTGGTGCTGGAGAATTTGGAAGTGGGTGCTTCCTATGAATGTATTCTTGATATATATAAGAAACATTTTTGTGGTTTTATCCCATTTGGATTTCCACGTAAATTATGGTGTATTGTGCATTTGATGTGATATTGTTGATTGGTACTACTTATTGTTATATTCTCATGATATATTGAATGAAATCATAAATTACATACTGCTGATTAAGTTGAATATTATATATTGTGATTGAAAGTGGTAAAAAGTGCTCATATTGATTCAACTCCCCTCTCAATATTCCAACAATTGGTATCAGAGTAGTTCCTTTAAGAAAACAATTTAAGCACTGGAAGGTATATCATGGATTCCATAGATAATGGAATGTTAGGATTCGTGAAGTGCACAGTAAATGGAGCACCAATATTTTATGGTCAGATTGGTATGAGTTATGAGATATGGAGCAACATGATGAAAATATTTTTATAGGAACATGGGTATGATGTTTGGAAATTAGTTGTTACATGATACACCGGTTCAAAGAAATCGAAGAATACATCCAAGAAGGAACTGAATAGAGACAAAAAAAATAGCAATGGATTTAATCTTGGAAGGATTACCGAATTTAGTAAAATATAAAGTGGGACAATGTTCATCAACCAAAGAACTTTGGGGTAAGCTACAAAATCTATAATTTACAGAATCCTAGTCTGCTGCTAAGCCAAAACATGCTAATTAGAATAAAGAAGATGTTGAAACATAACAAGAAGAAATATTCTCTTCATGTTAGACATATTCAAAAGAAGAATATTGGAATAAGGCATAGTAAATCTTGAAGCAAAATTAATCAACACTTTAGATGATCTAATGAATGAAAGAAATAAGAACAAGTCACTCAAGGAAGAATTGATCGAGCTGAAGAAGGGGTCTCAAAATCCCAACTCTGAAGAAGTCTGGCAGATGATTACATACCTAAAAGTCCAAATAGAAGAAGCCAAAAGGATTGAAGAAGCATGTAAAAGTCAATAGGAAGAAAAAAAGTTTTTGGAAGCTGAAATAGTAGCACAAAGAAAGGAAGCATAAAAGAGAGAAGGGATTTTGACTAGCCATCTCAAGGAAATATCTAAGGACTTAAATAAGCTTGAAGCAGAATTCAGTCAATAAGAGAGAAGACTTGAAGAATAAATTGTCTCCTTGAAGACACAACTTGAAGGGGAAAAGAGAAATGAATAAGTCATGAAGATCGAGATGATGAAGAAAGAAGATTGTGAGAATCTTGAAGAAGTTGTCACATTTAGAGTTAAAGATGTCAAGCTCAACAAGAACACTGAAGAGAGAGAAATATCCACATCATCAAAAAAGAAAGTTGAAGGGAAGTGCTACAGGTTACTAGAAAGGAAGAATGAAGAGAAGGCTAACAGTGATGCATAAGTCATCAGAGGCCCTATTAAGAAGGAAGAAGGTGAGCCCTCAAAGAAGAACATTCCAGAAATGAAGAAAACTCAAGAAGAAGATTATAGAAGAGGCGGATATCAAAGAATACCCTCCACTTTCAGGTATCAAAGACACTTCAATCATTGTGAAGGAAACAACATAAGAGAAGATCATGATCAACCAAGGCATGAATTTAGAAGGACCACATCACAAATAAGATCATACACTCCCAGGTATCAAAATTTATTTTATGGTCATTGTTTTAATTGTAATAACTTTGGACATAAAGCTGTAGATTGCAGAGCTTATGGAAATGGTCAAGCAAGAAATGCATATGTGACTCCATAAAATATTGAATGTTACAAATGCCATAACTATGGAAACACAACTTGTGACTGTAGAAGCATGGTGGATACTTCTATGAAAGAGAACACCGATATTAGATATAAGAAGATTTGGAAAAGAAAATGAGAACATGTAAAGGAAGAACAAATGAGTGAAAAACACCCAAAAGTCATACTCTCGGATATGCATTAGTACAATATCATGACAAATATACAAGCAAAAAGGAAGATGTCAGACACATGAAGGTTTGGAGAAGAAATAAAAAACAAGAAGAATAGGTGAATGGAAACCAGGTCCCAGAGATTGTACTCATAAGATCTACAACAACACAATATCATGATGAATCTACAGGCAAAGATGAAAAGGATGTTGGAATTCAGAAAGATGATAAAGATGAAGATTATGAAGAGGAAGATTACTCTACATCAGGGCGACTTCCTCCACCATTTTGAGCCATCCGTCTTGGAGACTCCCAATAAATATGAATATTAAATAGGGGGAGTCTAAGTAGCAACTACAAATCATAGAACTATATTTTAAGTATTCTGAAGTGTTTGAAAAATTTGGGAAGGAAATTTCAGAGTGGTTTGATGACATAAGTGAAAAATGTCAATTTGATTGAGGACTAGATTTCAGAACACATTCCCATGTAGGTATCAATTGATAGTTATGAAGTATAGCATTGGCACACTTCTCAGGTAGAGGTTCATGATTGTATAAAGGATTCCACGTGTGTATTTGGGAATGGATATATGCAATATAGATTGTTTTATTCTGAGCATACATGTTGAGAAACAAGGAATATGTTGTGATCAGTTGCAACAAGTGGGTCAACATTGTATGTAGTTGAGTAGCAGAGTCATGGAAAGTTGTTATGACATATGGACATAGATGAATTCATAAGACACTTGGAAGGTATATAATACATGAGTCAAAATAGATGCATAACAATGGATGAGAGCATAATGACATGTGGATTAAGTTAGTCACAAGAAGGAAAGCGATGAAAGGCACAACATAAGCTATATCGTTACTCATGCATATGGGGCTAACCATGTGAGAACTTTCTAGAAGATTCTATAAGGTCCAAAACCTTATCACAATTGAGGGTTGAGGAAGTCAAATCCCTAACCCTAGATGACTATCGAGCTATGTTAAATATAAAGATACTAAGAGGAGAAGGGGTTCCATTCTATGTTATTGTATTTTGTTCCATACCAGAGAAGAAAAACTAGGAGTGGGAAATTAGAGAGCATAACAGAGGGGGTTAATGTTCTCTATTAGCCTAATAGGCCACAGGTCTTAGGTAACTCCACAGAGAGTGCCTTATTCTTTGTACTTGCATTATTTCCATACTAGAGAAAAGAGAGTAGAGAAACCTCATCTTCTAGTTGGGTTTTATCCCATAAGGGTTTCCTAGAGAAAATATTTGTGTTATTTTTTGGATGGCGTGTGATTGTATTTTATTGTTCTCTATTTTTCGAATTTTATCTATTTCATGCATAAGCAAAAAAATGGTAACTAAAGGTTTTGGAATCTAAAGGAATTTAACCTTCATAGTGTAGATTTCAGTTTTATTTATTAGATATGTTGTGAGGAATTGTTCAAGTGGAATATCCATGACAATTTAGAGATCATGTACCTTTTGAGTTAACAAATGCACCCATTGCATTCATGTGTTTAATGAATGGAGTGTTCAAATATTACTTGCACAAGTTTTCTATTGTCTTCTTCGATGATATTCCCATCTACTCTAAAACAAACGAGGAGCATGAACAACATTTGAGAATGGTGCTTCAAGTTTTAAGAGAGCATCGATTATATGCCAAATTGATCAAGCGCTCTTTTTACCAAAAACAAATCCAATACCTGGGATACATTGTTTTAGAGGATGGCATAACAGTTGATCTAGAAAAGGTTGAAGCAATCAAAAGTTGGCCAACACTAAAAATATTAATGAAGTTAGATCCTTTATGGGTTTAGCTGGCTATTATAGGTGGTACATTTTAGGTTTCTCCAAGATTGCATACCCAATAACTTCTCTACATAGGAAAGGGGTGAAGTTCGAATGGAGCACCAAGTGTGAAAGAAGTTTCCATCACTTGAAGGAGTTATTAACCAATGCACTTGTGATAAATATCGTAGATCCAGATGAAGATTTTGTTGTGTGTATAAATGCATGCAAAGAATGGATCGGTGGAGTCCTTACAAAGAATGGACATGTAATCTATTATGAATCCAAGAAGCTAAAGGAGCATAAAATAAATTATGCCACACATGACTTGGAATTGGAAGCCATAATACATGCCTTAAAAATTTGGAGGAATTATCTTATGGGTCGAAGGTTTGAGTTAAGGATAGACCATATTGGTCTGAAACATCTGTTTGATCAGCCAAAACCGAATTCTAGGCAAACAATATGGCCATAGTTTCTTAACGAAAATGATTTTGACTTGAAACACATCAAAGGAAAAGAGAATAGAGTGGTTGATGCACTTAGCAGAAGGGTGCATGAAATGCACGCTACAACTATTAGCATGTATAAAACATATATGAAGGGTATAATTTTAGAGGTTGTAACAACATACCCACATTCTGCGCAAGTCAAGGAAGGCTTCAATATGGTAGCTTACAATCGAAATATAAGGACTACTAGCTACAAGAGGATTGAATACTCTTGTTTAGAAACATGGTTTATGTCCCCAATTCGTTGGAATTGAGGAACTTAGTGTTAAGAGAGATTCATAATGTGCCATATGATGGAAATACAAGATGCCAAAAGACCATCACATATGTAAGAGGGAAGTGTTTTTGGCTTGGTATGAAGAGGGATGTAGCAGATTATTTAACCATATGCATGGAATCTTGGAAGGTAAAGGCTGAGCATAGACACCCAACAAGGTTGCTACAACCATTGACCATTCGACCTGAATGGAAATATGAAGTGGTTACTATTGATTTCATTACTAAGTTTCCTAGGACAACACGACAATATGATTCCATTATGGTGGTGGTGGAGAAGCTAACAAAGGATGCACATTTCATTCCAGTAAAAGTAACTCATAAGGAAACCAATATAGTATAAATCTATATGAAAGAAGTTGCTAGGATATATGGGGTGCCTAAAGCGATAATGTTAGATAAATATTCCAAGTTAACCTCAAATTTATGGAAGGTGTTGTTTAATGGATTTGGGACCAATTTGAATTTCAGTACAACATATCACCCAGAGTTGGATGGATAGATAGAAAGGATTAACTGAATAATCGAGGATATGTTGAGAATGTATGTTATGGACAAGCCTTTCAGGTGGGAAGAGTACTTGCATATAGTTGAGTTTTCCTACAATAATAGATACCAGGAGTCATTGAAGATGAGTTTGTTTGAATCTTTGTATGGAAGAAAATGTAACACACCGGTGACTTGGGATAATCCAATAGATAGAGCTATTATTGGGGCATATTTGTTACGAGAAATGGAGGAGCAACTGGTTAAGATCATGCAAAATATGAAGTTTTCTCAAGACAGGAGGAAGAGTTATGTTGATAATGTTGAAATCCCCTTACTCCAACACCTAGGTATATTTCTCCTTATTGCAAGTCATATTAGCATCTCACAGAACAAAAATACACAGCTGAAATATTCAACTTTAAACATGCAACGGAAGCACAAACTGGAAACCAAATCATGCACACATAAACACCAATATTTTTGGGTAGATACCCCTGGAAAAAACCCAGAGGAAAAACCAGTGCCAAGAATGATTTTGTTGTGCTAAAATTAGGGTTCCCGTAATAGGGATAATGACCCATTGAGAGAAATACAACTACAGAAAAACCTGGCAAAGTCTGCAGAAATACTTTTGCTTGCTAGACACCAAGTCTATGTGGAAATACATGTTTGATGCTACATGCATCAACACTCCCTCTTAACGAGGAAGGTATTTTGAACCACTCCAAGCTTGTCTATGAAAAACACAAAATTCACTTTCTCTAAGGGATTGGTTAAAATATCTGCAACCTGCTCATCTGTGGAAATATACTGATGCTTCACTGCTCCCTTTTAGATCCTATCTCAGTTGAAGTGATATATGATCTCAATATGCTTGGACCTGTCATGGAATACTGGATTCTCCAAGAGTTTGATACAACTCTGATTATCATAGTATATCACCATAGGCTCCAACTCTTGATCAAATAAACCTTTAAGCAATTTGCAAAGTCAAATGGCTTCACAGATAACCATACTCACTACCATTGAACCAATTAATCACTTATGATCCCAAGATGAAGCAACACCCCGAGGTGCTCTTTTTGTCTACTGCACTCCCTACCCAATCTAAGTATGTATATCCCTACACCTCCACTTCATCTCCTCCAATATATCTCAGTCCATATTTCAATTTACCTCTCAAGTACCTGAGAACATGTTTCGTTGTGATCCAATGCACCTGCTTTAGCTCCACCATGAATTGAATCAAGGTGTTCAAAAAAAAAAAAATATCTGTCCTAGTGTGGACCAAATACATCAATGACCCTATCAACTTCCTATATATCTTGGGATCCACCAACTCTAAATCTGAAGTGATCACCTTCTTTAGATTGGTAACCATAGGCATAGCTATCGGTTTACATTCCTCCATCCTGAATCTTCTCAAGTTCTCAACCATGTACTTCCCTTGACCAAGGAAGATCTCTCCTAATACCTGCCATGCCTCTAGCCCCAAGAAATAATGCATCAATCCAATGTCCTTCATCTCAAACTCACTAACTAAATCCGCTTTTCACCCTACAATAATATCCTCTGCATCTCTGAGAAATAAATCATCAATGTACAAAACCAAGATGAGTGGATATTCCCCAACAAGTATGAATTACAAGCTAGGATCCGCCTCACTCTTGGTAAATCCCATACTCTGCAAATATCCTCCAATCCTGGAATACCATGCCCTGGGTGACTTTTTGAGTCCATACAAGGATCTCTTAATCCTACACACATGAGACTCCCTCTCATGTACCTCAAATCCTTGAGCTTTTTCTATGTATACTTCCTCCTCAATGATTCTGTTGAGGAACGTTGATCTGATGTATCCTCCACCTCATAACTAAAGCAATAGAAATAACAGCTCGAATAGAAGCATACTCGGTGACTGGAGAAAATGTCTCCTCGTACTCCACTCCCCCTTTTTGGGAGAACCCTCTTTCCACAAACCTCTCCTTGAACTTCTCGATGCTACCATATGCAACATTTTTTTTCTTATAGAGCTACCTGGAATTCACAACTGACTTCCCCTATGGTCTCAACACTATGTCCCAAAAATAATTCCTTATAATAGAGGTGTACTCCTCTACCATGGCATCCGTCCATACCTGTTGATCTTCTGCTTCCACAAAACTGGAAGGCTCAACATCAATGATGCTACTCATAAGCGCCATATAGTTCAAAAAATTCTTCAGAGGCTTGTGCTCTCTGATTGCACTCCTAGGAGCCTCACCAACATCCTTCAATGTTTGTAATAGCCACCTAGGTCTCCTGACAATACTGGAAGGGTCTGAATCCTCCTTCCCACTTGAAGTCTGAACTGCTGACTCCTACTCATCCTTCATAGATCGCTACTCCTCGTCCTCTGTCACTACTGATGACTCTTGAGATCTCCTATATGCTATGTTGTCTTTGAACTTAACATCTCTTCTCACAACTGTCTTCCTATGCACTAGAATGAATATATTATAATCCTTTGAGGTCTCATTATACCCCACAAATCCACCCTTCTGCATTGAAGGCTCCAACTTCTTCCTCTTCTCCATAGGAACATGGATGTAGACTAGACAACCAAAGATCCTCAAATGCTTTATCTCTGACTTCACTCCTTAGAATTCCTCTTCCGGAGTCTTGTCCCCCAATATTCTATGAGGACTCTTTTTCTACAGATACACCGTTGTGTTACATAGCTCTACCCATAGAAATATATACAACTCTTGGTCTTCTATCATAGCCGTGGTAGAACCAACGATGGAGCAATTCTTTCTCTCCACAACCCCATTCTACTGAGGGTTGTATGAGACTATCAACTCCCTCTTGATCCATTCCTCCTTGGAGAAATCCTTGAATTCATTGGAGGTGTACTCTCCCCCATTATCTGACTTCAAGTCCTTGATATTCTTACCTACTTGGTTCTCCGCTTGAGCCCTGAACTCTCTGAACCGAATGAAGATGTCATCCCGGGTCTTCATAAAGAATATCTAGGATTTTATGGAAAAATCATTAATAAATGTCACACAATATGATGATCCCTATAATTATGCTGCTAGAAATTGGTCCACTCACATCTGAATGGATAATATTCAATATCCCCTTGGACCTACTCTCGCTGCTAGGAAAAACAACCTTGGCATTCTTGCTAAGTGAACACGCTTTACACACTCCCTATTGATCCATAATAAGCTTTGGAAGACCTGTAACAATATCCCTCAGAATCAACAATGCCCTATAGTGTAGGTGTCCCAACCTCATGTGCCACAACTCACATAGGTTTTCATGGTCATGTATGAAATTCTGAACAATATTTCACTGCAACTTGTATAAAGTTCCTTCTCTAACCCCAACAACCACTACATTTTCCTGGCTAGATTTCTCTGGATGTATGAGTACTTTCCCTCTCTAAAAAGTGATGAAAAAAACCCTATCCTACATAGCTGAGACTGAAAGCAAATTCTTCTTCAAACTTGGTATGTAAAGCACATCCTAGGAATCTAACGAACCTCTTGACTAAAGATGGAACATGACTGTTCTGTCTCCCTTCATTTCATACTTGACATCATCACCAAGTTTCACATGAACAACTGATTCCCTCTCCATTAGAATGCTAAGTAGATCTCGTGCTTATGTCATATGATGAGATGCACCACCATCCAAGAACCAAGAACTCCGCACAGTTGTGCTGGTAGAAAGGAAATAAACTAGTGACAAATCCTTCTCAAACTTTGTTGCAAACTCATCAAGATGTGTCTCTATTGATTTTAATGTATGTGTATTTCCTTCACCCTTCTTCTTCTCTGGACACTGAGATGCATAATGTCCATTCTTATGACACAAGAAGCACTTGATTTTACTCAAGTCCTAATTCTTCCCTGGCTGTGATGATCCTTTATCACGGTTACCCTTCTTACTATAACTCTTTCCTTTTCCCTTCTTTGTCTTATTTACAGGAGCCAAGTTCTCCTCACTACCTCCCTGCTCGCTACTCTTCGAATCCTCCCAAGTCTCTTCTTGGATGTAATCATCCCAAAGTTTCTACCAATCTGAGAGTTTTTCCCGAGTGCAAACTCCTTTGAAAAATGGTTCCCAAGACTTGGGAAGACCATGCAATGCCACATTCATGAGCTCTATGTCCTTTGTTTTCTCCCCTATGGCTACAAGTTGATCACACACCTATGTGATCCTCATGAGATAACTGGTACATTATCATATCTAGACATCTACATCGATATGAGTTTATTCCTTAAGACCATCTTCCTATTCATGTTCTTGCTCTGGTATAAACTTACCAAGGCATCAAACATCTCTTTGGTCATCTTCTTCTCAGATAGGTGAGGAATTAGATGATTCTTCACCAAATCTAGGAGGACCCTTTCTTCTTTGATCTCCTTCTTATTTTGAGCTTCCAAAGCTGTCGGATCGGTCGGTGGAGTAACAACTTTTTCCACTAACTCCGAAATGTCATACTCTTTCAATGCAAAAATTACTCTTGCTTTCCAAGATAGGAAGTTGGATGCCCCATCCAATATGTCTTCAACTCTCAACAATGTTGTTTCCATCCCTAAGACCTGATATACTACCTTGGAAATAACTTGTTGCTGGAAAATTCCCCTACACTGACATGGAAAAATCTTGTATGTGCATGTCATAATGAACCCCCACGTATGTATGTGCCAATGCTTACTGTTTCCCACATATGTACATGCATGTTCTTACTGCTACCCACATACACACACTCGTTTCCAAAGAGACTTGCGTATGTACGCGCCTGTCCCTACTGTGACATCATGTACATCTTTGTAAACCTACAAAACCCTAGTTCGGCATTAGTACGTCTGTTCCCCTTAAATTCGTCCTTTGATTTCAGCTTGTTGGTTATGGATCTACTAAGATCTCCTGTAGATCTGATAGATCTGTTATCAACTACTATGGATCTAAGATATGGCTTCCCTTCAGAGCATGCACTTTGATACCATGTTGAAATCCTCTTACTCCAACACCTAGGTACCTTATTATCTAGTGATTTCCTTACTGTAAGTTAGATTAACAACTCACAAAAAAAAATATACTGTTGAAATATTCAACTTTAAACATGTAGCAGAAGCAAAATATGGAAACCAAATCATGCACACATAAACACCAATATTTTTGGGTAGATACCCCTGGAAAACCCTTGGAGGGAAAACCAGTGCTAATAATGATTTTATTAAGCAAAAATCTGGGCTCTCGTAATAGGGATAATGGCCCATTGAGAGAAATACAATTGCAGACAAACTCGACAAAGTATGGTCTATTGTACGTCCCATAACTGCACACTTTTCGATATGTACGCGAATGTCCCTACTACACACCCTTGTACACATTCCTGTCTCCACTGGCGCCCACGTACATGTACATAAATCATACACGTAAAACTTTGTATGATGCAACTCTTCCCTATGGCTTCGCTTGAATGAAACCCACTTGTGAAAACCTTTGTTCTCTCTTCTCCTTGATCTGATCTCTAGATGGAAGTCCTTCTCCACCTATCCAAGATCTTGAACCATAGTCCTTTGTGGTGCAATCCTCTCGAAATAAAAGGTCATTCTCTACTCTCAATAATCTCAAGTATTAAGTGTCTTCCTCCTTCACCCTAGCCTTGCTTTTATAATCATGGTTTATAATCTATTTCTAATATGCAAAGCGATTGACACTTCATATTACTTCTCACACTCACTTGAGACTTATATTACATGCTAATTACTTTTAACATTTCCTTAAATAAATCAATTAGTTCAAATAATTAATTAATAAAAGCACTTTACTTTAATAAGTCCTTTAACTAAAGTAAAGTCAAGGATAGAAGGCTTTGGATGACTTCCGCATGCTAGACACAAATCCTATGTGGAAATACTTGTTCAATTCTACATGCATCAATAGATAAAATAAGGACATAGAGAATTGAAAGTGGGGGAGCATGTATTTTTAAAATTTAAAGCCAATAGGAGCTCGCTGATGTTGGGAATTTTCCCAAAATTGGTAGCAAGATACTATGGGTTGTTCAAAATCCTACATAGGATAGGCCTAATTGCATACATGATTGCATTACCTGCATCTATGAGAATTCATAATGTGTTCCATGATTATTTATTAAAGAAGTATATACATGATCCTAACCATGTAATTGATTGGACTATGATCCAGGTGGAGCACAAAGGGGATTTTCGGGTGGAGCCAATGCACATCTTGGACTAGAAATTTAAGGTGCTATGGAACAAATCCATTGGACTAGTAAAGGTTCAGTGGATCTGCTACGGTCCTAAAGACGTCATGTGGGAGTATGAGGAGGCTATGCGGGAAGAGTACCCACAAATGTTTGAAAGTTTTGAAGAAAGATGAATGTACATGTGTACATAACCAAATGAAGACTCTGTTTTGGTAGCTAGGAAATTCCTGGAGCCACATCTCAGATGTTTCCTATCCGCTCTATGCATTGGCCTTGCAAGGGAGGTGTAAAACCTGAGGGATTGTGAGCAGTGAAGGGGGTAATCTTCCTTGGATTTTTCATATTGCAAGGAAGAGAGAGATTGATGGTCGGAATGCTGCAAGAGCTGTGAATTTGCGAAAGTAGCAAGTATTTCGCTGTGAAAAGCTTTGTATGTAATTGTGTAATTATGTAATTATGTATGGTAATGTGCACTGATGACAGTGCAATTTGTACGGGGAGGGGAATGTAACATCCTTGTTTTACTCCCAACTTAGTCATGTATATATATTTTACAAAGATATATGTCCATGGGCCAGGCGATGTAATATGTAAATTTTGTAAATTATATTGATAAATAAAGATAACATCGTTGCAAGTGGACACAGACAGAGTAATGGGGGGGTAAGTATCCACAAGAGAGGCAAGTGTCCAAGGGGTCCAAAAAGGGAATATTCATGGGTATTAATCTCCACCCACCTTGTATAGATTTTACCTTGTGTTCTGAACCTTCTATTTTTCCTTGGAGTGTTTCCAAAGCCAATCGTTGAATGCATGTAAAAGGGTGGGTGTGAGAAGTTACTTCAGGAAGTTATTTTGAGCATGGGGCTGAGGACAATCCTCCTTGGGAGGAGTGTGAGTCAATCAAGCAAGGAAGAGAGAGGAAATTTATATGGGAAAACAAGTACCCAACCTATAGTGTTTAGAGAACACGAGTTTGGGAGTGCAATGATGAGTTTACACAATTCATCAGAGACAACGAGTTGAAGAGTAGCACAGGAGTGCATATCATGAGAAATGAAGAAGCAAGTTGTCATGCCTGCAAATTAAAATCTCTATGAGAGAGAGAGATTCCCTGAGGGCGGTAGTTGTATGTTGGTAGTTTCCTAGTAGTTGACATCCATAGAGTCTCCATTAGAGAGATTCATGTCTAACCAAGTACACTGGAGCCCTGGAGGGAAGATGGAATGATTAAGGGACCGTGAGCAATGAAGGGGGATCCCCTTCCTTTGGTTGTGTAGGTCACAGGGAAGAGATCTGGGTGGATTGGGATAGTTGTAGGAAGATAGGCCCTTGTGGGAAGTGTTGCAATAAGAGGGACACCCTCTTTTGTGGATTCATATCCCCAACTCAGGGGTGATCTGCTGCTGAGATCTGGAGTAGCAAATCTATGGTTGGGAGGAACATCCATCCCATGTAGTTGGTTGAATATTTGTTGCTTAAAGATAAGTGTTAAATCTTTGTGTTATAATATGTTCATATATTTAACTGTTGTGTATGAGAACTCTGAGTTCAATAAATTCTATAATGTTATGAGTTGTTGCTTTAAATTTTATTATTGGTTTTACAAGTGTTGTAGATGCATGATAGGTAGGCATGTTGTACACTATTTCTATTTATTTTGGTACCAGAGAGGAATTTTATGGTAGTGCGCCCCAGAGAGGTTTCTAGGTGCATTAAAGTGAGGTAACATAGCTTTTACATAGTGCTTATGTGGTAGAGCACCTTGACTGGGGGCCTAGGTGTGCTACATGTCTTCAATTACTATGGATTTCACTTTGATCTATTATGTAAGCTAATGAAGGTTCTTATTGATTCGTTTACCTATAAAATAGTAGAGGAAACTTGTATAGTTGTTAGGATATTCCACAAGTAAACCAATAGATCTTGTCACATCAAAACCCTAACTATGGGATTGCATTCAACCAAAAATGGATAGGGGTAGGTGGTGAATCCCCTTACAATTCTCAACTTAATATAAGTACTTTGATATATTTTTTTTTTTATATAAATTTCTAATCCTAAAATTTGTTAGTTATACATGTTTTTACCCACATTTCTAATTAACATTCTAAAATTGTAATTTCTACATACAATTTTGTAACATTTTCAATTAACATATTAAATGTAATTGTTACACACATCAAAGATAAGACAACATGAGTGTATTGGTAAATCAAAGTCCCTATGGAATGCAAGTGACATGTACACCATAGAGTGGTATTGGAGTTGAAGTTTAGCAATAAAACATTTGGGACTTATAAAATTAAACCAAAAAAAAAACATTATTCCTTTCAATGATGAGTTGATTATTATTAACTTGGTAAGAGTTGTTATAGTTATTTTTAGATATTTAAATATATTATTCTTTATGTTTACATCTATGACTTTATAAATTTTTCTTTTTCAAAAGTTTCCTTTGAATATCGGAGACAAAAGGTTCCTTGAACATTTTATTGTTTATTGATGGAGACAATTTACAGATACCCAACTCAGCTCCTACCACTTTGTCTACATCTAATCCATTGATTTTTTCATTTTTTTTTGAACTTTTAAGATACCCAACTCAGCTCCTACCACTTTGTCTACATCTAACCCCATTGATTTTTTCCCTTTTTTTTTGAACTTTTAAGAGATATATTAGTTGTCTAATGATTATAATACATAATCTAGATAGGTCCAAAGCGTGAGTGTAATCTAAATTATTAAAGTTGTTTTTTTCATTTTTGTATGATCACTCTCATATAGAACTTTTAAGAGAGCTATACTGGTTATATCATGATTATAAAACATAATTTAAATAGGTTAAAAGAGTGAGTGTCATCTAAATCATTAAAAAAGTGAGTGTGATTTAAATTATTAAAGCTTTATTATATAAAGAAAAATGAAAAAAATATAAGTTAAATTTATTGTTTTTGTATTTATAATTAAAAAAATCTAAATAATTCAAAGGAGGGTGTGTCATTTAAATCATTAAAAGTCTCTATAGAAAGGATGAAGAAATTAAAAGAGTGAGTATCATCTAAATCATTAAAGCTTTAACTTTATTATATAAAGAGAAATGGAAAAAATAATTTATTGTTTTTGTATTCATAATAAAATAAATCTGAATAATTTAAAGGAGGGTGTGTCATTTAAATCATTAAAGGTTTATATAAAAAGGATGAAGAAAACACATTATATAGAGAAGGTGAATAAGATAATTGAATGAAAATGTGATATATTATTATTATTATTATTATTTGAGAGAAAAATATATAGCAATATTCCATAATCTTGTCTAAAACCTTTTCATAAGTAATTACAACATTCCTATAATCACTAAAACTTCTTCATAAATAATTACAACATTCCTGTAATCCACTAAAATCTTTTCATAAATAATTACAACATTTCTATAAGCTAGCAAGTTCTATTCCTACTAGATAAAAATTGAGACCTTCCTTTGGTACTACTCCCTAATAGTTAATCTTAAATTGAATTGTAATCAACTATAAAGATAAAATTTTAATCTTAAATTGAATTGTAGTCAACTATAAAGATAAAATTTGACTTCATATTTAAAGAAAAAAAATTGTAATAAGGATATGTATATGTTTGAATAAAGCTAAACACAAACTTACAATCTATATTTTTTCTTATATCTTTGAATGAAGATAAATACAAATATTATGTGATTTTGATAGAATATAAAATACAAATTTAAAATCTATATTTTTTCTTATATCTTTGAATAAAGATAAATACAAATCTTATGTGATTCTGATAAAATATAAAATACAAACTTACAATGTATATTTTTTCTTATATATTTGAATAAAGATAAATACCAATCTGATGTGATTTTGATCGAATATAAAATACAAATTTAAAATCTATATTTTTTCTTATATTTTTGAATAAAGATAAATACAAATCTCATGTGATTCTGATAAAATATAAAATACAAACTTACAATGTATATTTTTTCTTATATATTTGAATAAAGATAAATACCAATCTGATGTGATTTTGATAAAATATAAAATCTGATGTAATTTTGATAAAATATAAAACCACATAAGATAAATATAAATTAATATAAATATTGTTAAAAGAGAATAAAAAAATATTAATATGTGATTTTGTTATTAGGGGAGCTCATTTTCTCGTGCAAACAAAGACTGTTCCGTGTACCAAAGTTGGATTGTGCAACCAAGTTACAACATCTCCTTTTTAGTAGAGTTGTTACTGTTGCCGTCTTACTATATCTTATTTCGTTTCTTTCAATGAAACATAAGTGAATTTTAATAGTCAGACAATCATAAAATTGCAGAATCATTGAAAAATAAGGAAGCCCCATGGCCATTGAAAGTTTTTCACGTGTTTTGCAAATGGAGCTGTTTATGAACTTGCCTTATAAAATTGAAAGCTGAAATTGAAACAGATTATCATATTTGGAATCCATGTGGTCTTTATAACAATTAGTATTTTGTATTATAATTATATTTCTTGAAATTGTTAAATATATTAGAATTTTTGAAATTTATGTGGTTTTTATGATTTTTAAATAAAAAGAAAGAAAGTATTTTTAATGTTCACTAGGCTAAAAAAAAAAAACCTATGGAAGAGAAGAGCTCTCAAGGAAATCTTTTGGGCATTTTGTCCTTGAGGGAGAAAGAGTCAAGATTGTTTGCAGCTTTAGAAGCCGTGTGAAGGAGGCCGCGGAGGTGGAAACCCTACCCTGATATATATATATATATATATATATATATATACTTTCAAAAGGGGGTTTGATTCTAAAATAAAAGTCCGCGTGTTTTGTGTTTGTGGAGAAATATATGTTTTCTAAAATACTTTGAAAGTTTGATTTGGTGGGGTCTGCATGTAAATCCAGGAGTTGTGCAATAGTTTTATAGCCAAGAAATAAACTGACTTGTATTCAAGTTTGGTGTTGGTGTTTATTCCAAGGCGAAAGTCTCGAGTGCTAAGTTTGAGGTGGAGAAGTTTAATGGCAAAAGTAGCTTCGAGTTGTGGAAGTTGAAGATGCAGGATTTGCCAGTGCAACAATGATTGCACAAAGCATTGACATAAAAGACAAAGAGACCAATGGGTATGATAGATGAGGACCGAGAAGATTTGGATTAGAAAGCTCTCAGTACCATTCGTTTGTGTCTGGCAGATGAAGTTCTGTTTAATATCATTGGAGAGGTTCTGTTTAATATCATTGGAGAGGAGACAACAACAGACTTATGGAGCAGAATGGAAAGCCTTTACATGACAAAGTACTTGATGAACCAAATCTACTTGAAGAGGCAACTGTACAATCTACAGATGAAAGAATGTACCAAAATTGTTGATCATTTAAATGTATTTAATACTTTGATATGCCAGTTAACTAGTATGGATGTAAAAATCGATGAGGAAAATAAGACAATGACGTTGATATGTTCATTGCCCGAGTCTTGGGATCATCAGTCACTTCTTTTAGCTTTAGCACAATAGACACCCTTGAGTTTGACTTTGTTGTGGGAGCTTTTTTTTATGAGGAGGTGAGGAGGAAATCCAATATAGAAACCTTCACATCGGAAGCATTGGTGGTTAGAGGTTGATCTAGAGAAAGAGGGGAGAAATAGATAGGTACATACAGATCCAAGTCAAAGGGAAAGCTGAAATGTTGGTACAGTGGTAAATCAGGGCATCTCAAGAAAGATTGTTGGAAGATAAAAGAATCCAAGGAAGACTTCGGTAAGGAAGAAAATCTGGTTGAATCAAGTTCATGTATGGTTGATGAAGTTTGATCTGTTTGTAGTATCTCATAATATCAAGAAGAATAGTTGTTAGATTCTGGTGCTTCCCATCATGTGTTCACATAGAAGTTGGTTTTTTTCTTACCAATCTATAGATGACGATGTTGTTTTTATGGGAAATGATATTTCTTGTAAAACTGTTGGGATTGAGAGAATTAAGCTTAAGATGTTTGATGATATTGTACAAATGTTGATGGATGTTAGACATGTACATGAACTTAAAAATAATTTAATTTCTTTGGGTGTTTTGGATTCTGGAGGTTACATGTTTATAGGTCAGGTGGATGATCCAGATTATTTTCAGAACAAAATGAAAGTAGAGATATTACAATGAAATATACATAAATATTGTCAGAAAAAAATAAATACGACAATACATGATTTCTATTAATGAATGAAATGTACAGAGACTGTAAAAATACATTGTGCAAGACTCGTTAGAATGGTGGAAACTTTCTCTCTGAGAAGAGATGTGATAACTACGCTCATTCGCAAGAAGATCAATGCAATGAGGCTCTGAAGGCATTTTTACAATAAACATGAATGCGAAAACCCTAGAAATCCAAAAACCTAACCCTAGGAGATGAAGCGCCAAAAGTCATGTGGGCCCCGTTGGGGTTAGTTACTACATCAACTCCCCTAGTTCGTAACTTTTGCATACGATCTACGTTTTAGGCATGTGATAGCTTGTTGGAAAGGTATTTTCAAGAACTACACATTATTCCATTAAACTTTGACTTTGCCAACATTTTGATTGTGGCAAGCCCAAAAAATGTTGTTTAGGGCCTCAAAACGACCCCAGAAGTATAAAAAGATGTACTAAGATGAAAACTGCCAAAATAGGCCAGTTGGACTAGATGGGAGACCACCAATATCGACCTTGATGCTTTGTAGGGATTAAAGATAGCCTCAGAAGTGCAGATCCCATAATTACAAATAAGTGTCCCCATTACAAAGAAACATGTTGAATTGAAAACTGTCAAGATGAACCGGTTGGAATTTGGAACAGGTGGGTGGCCACCAATATGCACTTGGATCAGTCCTTCGTCCTTAGGAAGCAATGGTATCCATTGCGTTGACTGATCGGGGAAGAGGGGAAAGCATTTGTTGAATATAAGTTTTGGTGAGTTGCATGCCTTGCTGGAAGGATGTCACGAAGGATGTCATGAACCTGTTGCTGGTGGGGTTGAATCTGTTCCACCAACCTGTTGTCTCTAGCTTGACGGGGCATTGTGTAGGTACAATCATAGGTGAAGAAACAATATATTCTTTCTCTTTTGCAATTTGCTTATGCTTGATAGAAGGTGATGAGGTTGCAGTGGTTGCAATGGCCTTCTGTGCATCCTTTGAACATATTGTGAAGAGGATGAATTTTACAGTATGAAAGATTACCTTGCAGCATTGTTTTGGTGGAAAAATAGTCGGAACTACCTCTGGTATCCTGTACAACTGACCCCCCAGAGTAATAATGACACTACGGGGTCAAGACTCATAAACAACATGACGTTTACACATATATGGTTGGCCCAAAAAAACATCATAGACATCAAGAGGGGCACCATCGCATACTACCTCATCCTTGAAGGGTTGGATGCCATAAGACATGCGACACTGTTGGTTGACATGGATATCTCATCCCCAGAGAAGCCACCCGATGTATGGTTGCGGGTGTGGATTTTTTGACAACCCCAACTGTTTGACAACCTTAGCTAATATGAGGTTCTTCTGTCTTCTGCTATCAATAATGAAATGCAACGGGGTCCCCTTCACCCACATCTGTGAATGGAAGAGGCACTCCCCCTCTTCAATATTTGCTAGTTCTTAGGGTTGAATTGTTGCAGTCGCGACAATAGCAGTGGGGTCTGCGTCGATGCTCTGTCTTTTTCATTATTTTCTGGATCAGATTTCGAATCAAGGTTAGGCTCCTTGTCTTTGATCTCGGCCACCAATGAATGTTTTGAGCGATGTTCATTAGTGTTGTGCCAGGGGATTTTGTGGAAGTCGCACCACTTCCCAGTGTCATTATTCGTCTTTCCCTTACCCTTATTTTCCTGTGTCTTGGATTGGTTTTCAGGATGGTGTTGGTTAGGGCTGTCTTTATCGTGCTTCGGTTGTTGCAGATTTGCAGACCCGAACTCCCATTTGTTCTGGTGCCCAAATTTCTGCTCGATTTTAACAGCATATCGATAGACAACTCCCAATGATGAGATGTTTAGGAAATCCATTTCAGTTTGGATGTACCTATTCAGAGCCCCACGGTATTTCAAAACCAGATGTCACTCGGTGTATTTGATACCCATATTGGGACGCAAGGTATGGAAAGTATTTGTGAACTCGGACACTTTTTAGCCCTTCTCTTGCCACAGTGTGGTCCATGCCATGTACTGGTCTTCATAGTTATCAACAAGGTAATATTGTTCCTTGAATGCATCCACAAAAAAATCCCAAGTGGGTTCGGCCCCATATATTCCATATTCCTTTGTGGAAATTTTCTCCCAGTAAGTTTCCCACCAATGTTTGACATGGGGGAGAGCCTTGAGGAGTGCGGAGGTGATCTTTTCCCTATCGGAAAAATTGTGAACACAAAAATAACCTTCTAGTAGATTTAACCATTTTTCTAGGGCATCCACATCTATCTGACTTTCAAATATGAGAATATCAAAGTTAAATTGTACCTTGAAGGGAGAAGTTCCTCCAAAGTGGCCGCTTGATGAAGATGCACCTATTGCTATTGGAAGGCATTAAAGGATGTGGGAAAAATTCTCCATCATTTCTTCCCTCTGTAGTGCAAGAGCTTGCTCAAGAAATAGGTTAATATAATCTTCTACTCTACCATTTTTATTTTCTTTTTCCATGGAGGGTTTCTTGGGCGTGTGAGAGCGATTTTCCTCAAGAGAGACAAGCTCACGACCCAACTTTCTATACTCGGACCTCATCGGGGACATGCGCTGAAAAACAATCAAGAGCAGCTTGCTCTGATACCATTGATCCAGATTATTTTTGGAATGAAATGAAAGAAAATATATTACAATGAAATACACATAAATATTTCCAAAAACAGATAAATACAACAACACATGATTTCTATTAGTCAAAGAAATGTACAGAGACTGTAAAAATACAGAGTGCAAGACTCGCTAGAATGGTGGTAGCTTTATCTTTGAGAATAGATGTGACAACTGCACTCATTCATAATAAGATCAGTACAATGAGGCTGTGAAGGCCTTTTTACAATAAACATGAATTCCAAAACCCTAGACATCCAAAAACCTAACCCTAGGAGATGAAGCGCCAAAAGTCATGTGGGCCCCGTTGGTGTAAGTTAGTACATCAACTTCTCGAGGTCATAACTTTTGCATACTATCTCCGTTTTAGGCGTGTGATAGCCCATTGGAAAGGTATTTTCGAGAAATACACATTATTCCATCAAAATCTAATGCTATCAACAATTTGATTGTGGAAATATCAACAAATGTTGTTTAGGGCCTCAAAACGGTCTTGGAAGTACAAAATGATGTATTGAGATGAAAACTGCCAAAATAGGCCAATTGGACTAGATGGACAGCCACCAATTTCCACATGGATGTTGTGTAGAGCTTCAAGACAATCTCAAAAGTGCATAACCCATAATTACAAATAAGTGTCCCCATTATAGAGAAATGTGTTGAACTGAAAACTGTTAAGATGAGCCAGTTGGAATTTGGAACAAGTGGGTGGCCACCAATATCCACCTGGATCAGTGGACCAATGAAACTGTCCAAGGGAATCTTCGTGGTTATGAAGGCTACAAATATTGGAAACCTTTACAAATTGGAAGGAAGCACTCAATTAAATGAAGCAACAGTGGTATCTAAGGAAGCAAGGGAATCTACTTGTTTATGGCATCAACAACTGGACCACATGAGAAAGAAAGGGATGGGGTTGTAGGAACTGGTAAACCGTAAGCTATTTCCATAATTACAATCTTTAAATTTATGCAAGTTTAATATCTCTATTGGTTATAGTGATGGAGATAAGGGATGTAGATTGTGGGATCTTACTGCCCATAAAATCATCACTAGTAGTGATATGTACATGGATCAATTAGATGTTGTTCATGATCACAAAGGGAAATTTGTTTGCAAACTAAGGGAATCATTGTATGGCCTAAAGGCACCCATGAAATGTTAAAAGATGTTTGATTTCTTCATGGTGAGCCAAAATTTTACTAGAAGTGAGTATGATCATTGTGTTTACTTCAAAAGTTTCAATGGCATATTCATTATATTGGTTTTATATGTTGACGATATGCTTGTTGCAAGCCCAAGCATGGTTGAGATAAGTAGGTTAAAGGCTTAGTTTTCCAGGATGTTTCAAATGAAGGATCTAGGAGTAGAAAAACAAATCTTGGGAATAGAAGTACACAAAGATGTGGAAAATAGTAAGTTGTGGTTATCACAACGAGAGTCTATGGTGAAGATACCGATGAGGTTCAATAGGAACACTGTAAAACCAATAAATATCCCTTTAGCTTTCCACTGAAATATTTCTTCAAGGTTCTGTCCTGGTAGTAAGGAAGAAAATGATTATATGTCTCGTGTACCATATGCTAATGCAATAGGAAGGTTGATGTTTGCGATGAAATTTTCAAGACTAAATATTTCACATGCAGTTCATGTTGTCAGTGGACACATGGAAAAACCAAGTAAAAAGCATTGGAAATGGGTGCTTCAGTATCTTAGAGGAATGCATATCACCTACAATGGTTGTAGTGATTTAGTCTATGTTTATGTTGATTTAGAGGAGGTGGAGTGATCCATATTGGAGCAATATCTGCAGACATGATCACACAACCAGTATTGTTAGAGAACCTGTGACGATGTTTGGATTCTCTTGGCTTGTAGAAAAGGTGATGAAATAATTTGGGCAAGATATCAGGTAAAAATGTTTTGAAGGTAGAGATTGTTGAACATGTGACAACAATATGGTTTTGGGAGTTCAACCGGCTTCAACGGTTAGAATTCTGTGCGGGAGTTCAACTGATTTCGACAATTAGAATTCTTTGCAAGAGTTCAACCATTACTTGGTTCATGAACAATCAGACTGTGATATATGTGTGTGTGTGTAGCATGTACATGCACATGATATAGTTGTAATCCTCTTTTCTACTGGGTTGTATCTCCAAGATTGAGCAATAACGTACCATTCCCTTTCCCGTGGATATTCTTGGTGCTATTTGTTTTGTGTTTGTTGTTTGTTACTCAGAAATATATGTTTTGCAGTGACAATGTTCTGCATTCTCTGTGTCCAATTCTCAACATTTAAAAAAACTAGGTATAATTGGAAGTTGCTTAAGATTTTAAGGTCATCAAAACTATTTAAAGACATCAAATATAATTGGAAATTGCTTATGAGGAGAGGAGAGAAGATTTTAAATGGCCTCAAAACTATTTCAAAACACAATATACAATTAGAAGTTGCTTATTAGGAGAGGAGAGAAGATTTTAAGGCGAAAAAAACTATTTCAAAACACCAAATACAATTGAAAGTCACTTATTAGGAGAGGGGATAAAATTTTAGGACCATTTAAATTATATAGAGACACTAAATACAATTGGAAGTTGCTTATGGGAAGATGGAATAATATTCTAAGGTTGTCAAAATCATTTAAAGATACAAAATACAATTGGAAGTTTATTATGACTAAAGGAGAGAATATTTTAGGGTCATCCAAACTATTTCAAAAAACAAAACATAATTGGAAGTTGCCTATGAGGAGAAGAGATAAGATTTTATTGTCTTTTAAACTTTTTAAAGGAAAAAAAATACAATTGGGTTGATTAAAGTTTCTTGTGAGGAGAGGAGGAAAGATTTTAAAGTCTTTAAAACTATTTCAAAGCACCAAATACAATTGGAAGTTGTTTATGAGGAGATAGAGAATTGTTTTTAAGGTCATATGAACTATTTCAAGGCACCAAATACAAATGGTTCTACAAAAGTTGTTATGAAAAGAGGAAAGGAGATTGTAAGGTATTGAAAATGTTCACAAGACACCAATACCTTGTAAATTTCCTTATTTACATAACAATCATGACATATTATCAACTTGGCAACCAATG
>ML783311.1:532725-620725 GCA_009831015.1 Picea engelmannii | reverse complement strand
TATAATGTTATGAGTTGTTGCTTTAAATTTTATTATTGGTTTTACAAGTGTTGTAGATGCATGATAGGTAGGCATGTTGTACACTATTTCTATTTATTTTGGTACCAGAGAGGAATTTTATGGTAGTGCGCCCCAGAGAGGTTTCTAGGTGCATTAAAGTGAGGTAACATAGCTTTTACATAGTGCTTATGTGGTAGAGCACCTTGACTGGGGGCCTAGGTGTGCTACATGTCTTCAATTACTATGGATTTCACTTTGATCTATTATGTAAGCTAATGAAGGTTCTTATTGATTCGTTTACCTATAAAATAGTAGAGGAAACTTGTATAGTTGTTAGGATATTCCACAAGTAAACCAATAGATCTTGTCACATCAAAACCCTAACTATGGGATTGCATTCAACCAAAAATGGATAGGGGTAGGTGGTGAATCCCCTTACAATTCTCAACTTAATATAAGTACTTTGATATATTTTTTTTTTTATATAAATTTCTAATCCTAAAATTTGTTAGTTATACATGTTTTTACCCACATTTCTAATTAACATTCTAAAATTGTAATTTCTACATACAATTTTGTAACATTTTCAATTAACATATTAAATGTAATTGTTACACACATCAAAGATAAGACAACATGAGTGTATTGGTAAATCAAAGTCCCTATGGAATGCAAGTGACATGTACACCATAGAGTGGTATTGGAGTTGAAGTTTAGCAATAAAACATTTGGGACTTATAAAATTAAACCAAAAAAAAAACATTATTCCTTTCAATGATGAGTTGATTATTATTAACTTGGTAAGAGTTGTTATAGTTATTTTTAGATATTTAAATATATTATTCTTTATGTTTACATCTATGACTTTATAAATTTTTCTTTTTCAAAAGTTTCCTTTGAATATCGGAGACAAAAGGTTCCTTGAACATTTTATTGTTTATTGATGGAGACAATTTACAGATACCCAACTCAGCTCCTACCACTTTGTCTACATCTAATCCATTGATTTTTTCATTTTTTTTTGAACTTTTAAGATACCCAACTCAGCTCCTACCACTTTGTCTACATCTAACCCCATTGATTTTTTCCCTTTTTTTTTGAACTTTTAAGAGATATATTAGTTGTCTAATGATTATAATACATAATCTAGATAGGTCCAAAGCGTGAGTGTAATCTAAATTATTAAAGTTGTTTTTTTCATTTTTGTATGATCACTCTCATATAGAACTTTTAAGAGAGCTATACTGGTTATATCATGATTATAAAACATAATTTAAATAGGTTAAAAGAGTGAGTGTCATCTAAATCATTAAAAAAGTGAGTGTGATTTAAATTATTAAAGCTTTATTATATAAAGAAAAATGAAAAAAATATAAGTTAAATTTATTGTTTTTGTATTTATAATTAAAAAAATCTAAATAATTCAAAGGAGGGTGTGTCATTTAAATCATTAAAAGTCTCTATAGAAAGGATGAAGAAATTAAAAGAGTGAGTATCATCTAAATCATTAAAGCTTTAACTTTATTATATAAAGAGAAATGGAAAAAATAATTTATTGTTTTTGTATTCATAATAAAATAAATCTGAATAATTTAAAGGAGGGTGTGTCATTTAAATCATTAAAGGTTTATATAAAAAGGATGAAGAAAACACATTATATAGAGAAGGTGAATAAGATAATTGAATGAAAATGTGATATATTATTATTATTATTATTATTTGAGAGAAAAATATATAGCAATATTCCATAATCTTGTCTAAAACCTTTTCATAAGTAATTACAACATTCCTATAATCACTAAAACTTCTTCATAAATAATTACAACATTCCTGTAATCCACTAAAATCTTTTCATAAATAATTACAACATTTCTATAAGCTAGCAAGTTCTATTCCTACTAGATAAAAATTGAGACCTTCCTTTGGTACTACTCCCTAATAGTTAATCTTAAATTGAATTGTAATCAACTATAAAGATAAAATTTTAATCTTAAATTGAATTGTAGTCAACTATAAAGATAAAATTTGACTTCATATTTAAAGAAAAAAAATTGTAATAAGGATATGTATATGTTTGAATAAAGCTAAACACAAACTTACAATCTATATTTTTTCTTATATCTTTGAATGAAGATAAATACAAATATTATGTGATTTTGATAGAATATAAAATACAAATTTAAAATCTATATTTTTTCTTATATCTTTGAATAAAGATAAATACAAATCTTATGTGATTCTGATAAAATATAAAATACAAACTTACAATGTATATTTTTTCTTATATATTTGAATAAAGATAAATACCAATCTGATGTGATTTTGATCGAATATAAAATACAAATTTAAAATCTATATTTTTTCTTATATTTTTGAATAAAGATAAATACAAATCTCATGTGATTCTGATAAAATATAAAATACAAACTTACAATGTATATTTTTTCTTATATATTTGAATAAAGATAAATACCAATCTGATGTGATTTTGATAAAATATAAAATCTGATGTAATTTTGATAAAATATAAAACCACATAAGATAAATATAAATTAATATAAATATTGTTAAAAGAGAATAAAAAAATATTAATATGTGATTTTGTTATTAGGGGAGCTCATTTTCTCGTGCAAACAAAGACTGTTCCGTGTACCAAAGTTGGATTGTGCAACCAAGTTACAACATCTCCTTTTTAGTAGAGTTGTTACTGTTGCCGTCTTACTATATCTTATTTCGTTTCTTTCAATGAAACATAAGTGAATTTTAATAGTCAGACAATCATAAAATTGCAGAATCATTGAAAAATAAGGAAGCCCCATGGCCATTGAAAGTTTTTCACGTGTTTTGCAAATGGAGCTGTTTATGAACTTGCCTTATAAAATTGAAAGCTGAAATTGAAACAGATTATCATATTTGGAATCCATGTGGTCTTTATAACAATTAGTATTTTGTATTATAATTATATTTCTTGAAATTGTTAAATATATTAGAATTTTTGAAATTTATGTGGTTTTTATGATTTTTAAATAAAAAGAAAGAAAGTATTTTTAATGTTCACTAGGCTAAAAAAAAAAAACCTATGGAAGAGAAGAGCTCTCAAGGAAATCTTTTGGGCATTTTGTCCTTGAGGGAGAAAGAGTCAAGATTGTTTGCAGCTTTAGAAGCCGTGTGAAGGAGGCCGCGGAGGTGGAAACCCTACCCTGATATATATATATATATATATATATATATATACTTTCAAAAGGGGGTTTGATTCTAAAATAAAAGTCCGCGTGTTTTGTGTTTGTGGAGAAATATATGTTTTCTAAAATACTTTGAAAGTTTGATTTGGTGGGGTCTGCATGTAAATCCAGGAGTTGTGCAATAGTTTTATAGCCAAGAAATAAACTGACTTGTATTCAAGTTTGGTGTTGGTGTTTATTCCAAGGCGAAAGTCTCGAGTGCTAAGTTTGAGGTGGAGAAGTTTAATGGCAAAAGTAGCTTCGAGTTGTGGAAGTTGAAGATGCAGGATTTGCCAGTGCAACAATGATTGCACAAAGCATTGACATAAAAGACAAAGAGACCAATGGGTATGATAGATGAGGACCGAGAAGATTTGGATTAGAAAGCTCTCAGTACCATTCGTTTGTGTCTGGCAGATGAAGTTCTGTTTAATATCATTGGAGAGGTTCTGTTTAATATCATTGGAGAGGAGACAACAACAGACTTATGGAGCAGAATGGAAAGCCTTTACATGACAAAGTACTTGATGAACCAAATCTACTTGAAGAGGCAACTGTACAATCTACAGATGAAAGAATGTACCAAAATTGTTGATCATTTAAATGTATTTAATACTTTGATATGCCAGTTAACTAGTATGGATGTAAAAATCGATGAGGAAAATAAGACAATGACGTTGATATGTTCATTGCCCGAGTCTTGGGATCATCAGTCACTTCTTTTAGCTTTAGCACAATAGACACCCTTGAGTTTGACTTTGTTGTGGGAGCTTTTTTTTATGAGGAGGTGAGGAGGAAATCCAATATAGAAACCTTCACATCGGAAGCATTGGTGGTTAGAGGTTGATCTAGAGAAAGAGGGGAGAAATAGATAGGTACATACAGATCCAAGTCAAAGGGAAAGCTGAAATGTTGGTACAGTGGTAAATCAGGGCATCTCAAGAAAGATTGTTGGAAGATAAAAGAATCCAAGGAAGACTTCGGTAAGGAAGAAAATCTGGTTGAATCAAGTTCATGTATGGTTGATGAAGTTTGATCTGTTTGTAGTATCTCATAATATCAAGAAGAATAGTTGTTAGATTCTGGTGCTTCCCATCATGTGTTCACATAGAAGTTGGTTTTTTTCTTACCAATCTATAGATGACGATGTTGTTTTTATGGGAAATGATATTTCTTGTAAAACTGTTGGGATTGAGAGAATTAAGCTTAAGATGTTTGATGATATTGTACAAATGTTGATGGATGTTAGACATGTACATGAACTTAAAAATAATTTAATTTCTTTGGGTGTTTTGGATTCTGGAGGTTACATGTTTATAGGTCAGGTGGATGATCCAGATTATTTTCAGAACAAAATGAAAGTAGAGATATTACAATGAAATATACATAAATATTGTCAGAAAAAAATAAATACGACAATACATGATTTCTATTAATGAATGAAATGTACAGAGACTGTAAAAATACATTGTGCAAGACTCGTTAGAATGGTGGAAACTTTCTCTCTGAGAAGAGATGTGATAACTACGCTCATTCGCAAGAAGATCAATGCAATGAGGCTCTGAAGGCATTTTTACAATAAACATGAATGCGAAAACCCTAGAAATCCAAAAACCTAACCCTAGGAGATGAAGCGCCAAAAGTCATGTGGGCCCCGTTGGGGTTAGTTACTACATCAACTCCCCTAGTTCGTAACTTTTGCATACGATCTACGTTTTAGGCATGTGATAGCTTGTTGGAAAGGTATTTTCAAGAACTACACATTATTCCATTAAACTTTGACTTTGCCAACATTTTGATTGTGGCAAGCCCAAAAAATGTTGTTTAGGGCCTCAAAACGACCCCAGAAGTATAAAAAGATGTACTAAGATGAAAACTGCCAAAATAGGCCAGTTGGACTAGATGGGAGACCACCAATATCGACCTTGATGCTTTGTAGGGATTAAAGATAGCCTCAGAAGTGCAGATCCCATAATTACAAATAAGTGTCCCCATTACAAAGAAACATGTTGAATTGAAAACTGTCAAGATGAACCGGTTGGAATTTGGAACAGGTGGGTGGCCACCAATATGCACTTGGATCAGTCCTTCGTCCTTAGGAAGCAATGGTATCCATTGCGTTGACTGATCGGGGAAGAGGGGAAAGCATTTGTTGAATATAAGTTTTGGTGAGTTGCATGCCTTGCTGGAAGGATGTCACGAAGGATGTCATGAACCTGTTGCTGGTGGGGTTGAATCTGTTCCACCAACCTGTTGTCTCTAGCTTGACGGGGCATTGTGTAGGTACAATCATAGGTGAAGAAACAATATATTCTTTCTCTTTTGCAATTTGCTTATGCTTGATAGAAGGTGATGAGGTTGCAGTGGTTGCAATGGCCTTCTGTGCATCCTTTGAACATATTGTGAAGAGGATGAATTTTACAGTATGAAAGATTACCTTGCAGCATTGTTTTGGTGGAAAAATAGTCGGAACTACCTCTGGTATCCTGTACAACTGACCCCCCAGAGTAATAATGACACTACGGGGTCAAGACTCATAAACAACATGACGTTTACACATATATGGTTGGCCCAAAAAAACATCATAGACATCAAGAGGGGCACCATCGCATACTACCTCATCCTTGAAGGGTTGGATGCCATAAGACATGCGACACTGTTGGTTGACATGGATATCTCATCCCCAGAGAAGCCACCCGATGTATGGTTGCGGGTGTGGATTTTTTGACAACCCCAACTGTTTGACAACCTTAGCTAATATGAGGTTCTTCTGTCTTCTGCTATCAATAATGAAATGCAACGGGGTCCCCTTCACCCACATCTGTGAATGGAAGAGGCACTCCCCCTCTTCAATATTTGCTAGTTCTTAGGGTTGAATTGTTGCAGTCGCGACAATAGCAGTGGGGTCTGCGTCGATGCTCTGTCTTTTTCATTATTTTCTGGATCAGATTTCGAATCAAGGTTAGGCTCCTTGTCTTTGATCTCGGCCACCAATGAATGTTTTGAGCGATGTTCATTAGTGTTGTGCCAGGGGATTTTGTGGAAGTCGCACCACTTCCCAGTGTCATTATTCGTCTTTCCCTTACCCTTATTTTCCTGTGTCTTGGATTGGTTTTCAGGATGGTGTTGGTTAGGGCTGTCTTTATCGTGCTTCGGTTGTTGCAGATTTGCAGACCCGAACTCCCATTTGTTCTGGTGCCCAAATTTCTGCTCGATTTTAACAGCATATCGATAGACAACTCCCAATGATGAGATGTTTAGGAAATCCATTTCAGTTTGGATGTACCTATTCAGAGCCCCACGGTATTTCAAAACCAGATGTCACTCGGTGTATTTGATACCCATATTGGGACGCAAGGTATGGAAAGTATTTGTGAACTCGGACACTTTTTAGCCCTTCTCTTGCCACAGTGTGGTCCATGCCATGTACTGGTCTTCATAGTTATCAACAAGGTAATATTGTTCCTTGAATGCATCCACAAAAAAATCCCAAGTGGGTTCGGCCCCATATATTCCATATTCCTTTGTGGAAATTTTCTCCCAGTAAGTTTCCCACCAATGTTTGACATGGGGGAGAGCCTTGAGGAGTGCGGAGGTGATCTTTTCCCTATCGGAAAAATTGTGAACACAAAAATAACCTTCTAGTAGATTTAACCATTTTTCTAGGGCATCCACATCTATCTGACTTTCAAATATGAGAATATCAAAGTTAAATTGTACCTTGAAGGGAGAAGTTCCTCCAAAGTGGCCGCTTGATGAAGATGCACCTATTGCTATTGGAAGGCATTAAAGGATGTGGGAAAAATTCTCCATCATTTCTTCCCTCTGTAGTGCAAGAGCTTGCTCAAGAAATAGGTTAATATAATCTTCTACTCTACCATTTTTATTTTCTTTTTCCATGGAGGGTTTCTTGGGCGTGTGAGAGCGATTTTCCTCAAGAGAGACAAGCTCACGACCCAACTTTCTATACTCGGACCTCATCGGGGACATGCGCTGAAAAACAATCAAGAGCAGCTTGCTCTGATACCATTGATCCAGATTATTTTTGGAATGAAATGAAAGAAAATATATTACAATGAAATACACATAAATATTTCCAAAAACAGATAAATACAACAACACATGATTTCTATTAGTCAAAGAAATGTACAGAGACTGTAAAAATACAGAGTGCAAGACTCGCTAGAATGGTGGTAGCTTTATCTTTGAGAATAGATGTGACAACTGCACTCATTCATAATAAGATCAGTACAATGAGGCTGTGAAGGCCTTTTTACAATAAACATGAATTCCAAAACCCTAGACATCCAAAAACCTAACCCTAGGAGATGAAGCGCCAAAAGTCATGTGGGCCCCGTTGGTGTAAGTTAGTACATCAACTTCTCGAGGTCATAACTTTTGCATACTATCTCCGTTTTAGGCGTGTGATAGCCCATTGGAAAGGTATTTTCGAGAAATACACATTATTCCATCAAAATCTAATGCTATCAACAATTTGATTGTGGAAATATCAACAAATGTTGTTTAGGGCCTCAAAACGGTCTTGGAAGTACAAAATGATGTATTGAGATGAAAACTGCCAAAATAGGCCAATTGGACTAGATGGACAGCCACCAATTTCCACATGGATGTTGTGTAGAGCTTCAAGACAATCTCAAAAGTGCATAACCCATAATTACAAATAAGTGTCCCCATTATAGAGAAATGTGTTGAACTGAAAACTGTTAAGATGAGCCAGTTGGAATTTGGAACAAGTGGGTGGCCACCAATATCCACCTGGATCAGTGGACCAATGAAACTGTCCAAGGGAATCTTCGTGGTTATGAAGGCTACAAATATTGGAAACCTTTACAAATTGGAAGGAAGCACTCAATTAAATGAAGCAACAGTGGTATCTAAGGAAGCAAGGGAATCTACTTGTTTATGGCATCAACAACTGGACCACATGAGAAAGAAAGGGATGGGGTTGTAGGAACTGGTAAACCGTAAGCTATTTCCATAATTACAATCTTTAAATTTATGCAAGTTTAATATCTCTATTGGTTATAGTGATGGAGATAAGGGATGTAGATTGTGGGATCTTACTGCCCATAAAATCATCACTAGTAGTGATATGTACATGGATCAATTAGATGTTGTTCATGATCACAAAGGGAAATTTGTTTGCAAACTAAGGGAATCATTGTATGGCCTAAAGGCACCCATGAAATGTTAAAAGATGTTTGATTTCTTCATGGTGAGCCAAAATTTTACTAGAAGTGAGTATGATCATTGTGTTTACTTCAAAAGTTTCAATGGCATATTCATTATATTGGTTTTATATGTTGACGATATGCTTGTTGCAAGCCCAAGCATGGTTGAGATAAGTAGGTTAAAGGCTTAGTTTTCCAGGATGTTTCAAATGAAGGATCTAGGAGTAGAAAAACAAATCTTGGGAATAGAAGTACACAAAGATGTGGAAAATAGTAAGTTGTGGTTATCACAACGAGAGTCTATGGTGAAGATACCGATGAGGTTCAATAGGAACACTGTAAAACCAATAAATATCCCTTTAGCTTTCCACTGAAATATTTCTTCAAGGTTCTGTCCTGGTAGTAAGGAAGAAAATGATTATATGTCTCGTGTACCATATGCTAATGCAATAGGAAGGTTGATGTTTGCGATGAAATTTTCAAGACTAAATATTTCACATGCAGTTCATGTTGTCAGTGGACACATGGAAAAACCAAGTAAAAAGCATTGGAAATGGGTGCTTCAGTATCTTAGAGGAATGCATATCACCTACAATGGTTGTAGTGATTTAGTCTATGTTTATGTTGATTTAGAGGAGGTGGAGTGATCCATATTGGAGCAATATCTGCAGACATGATCACACAACCAGTATTGTTAGAGAACCTGTGACGATGTTTGGATTCTCTTGGCTTGTAGAAAAGGTGATGAAATAATTTGGGCAAGATATCAGGTAAAAATGTTTTGAAGGTAGAGATTGTTGAACATGTGACAACAATATGGTTTTGGGAGTTCAACCGGCTTCAACGGTTAGAATTCTGTGCGGGAGTTCAACTGATTTCGACAATTAGAATTCTTTGCAAGAGTTCAACCATTACTTGGTTCATGAACAATCAGACTGTGATATATGTGTGTGTGTGTAGCATGTACATGCACATGATATAGTTGTAATCCTCTTTTCTACTGGGTTGTATCTCCAAGATTGAGCAATAACGTACCATTCCCTTTCCCGTGGATATTCTTGGTGCTATTTGTTTTGTGTTTGTTGTTTGTTACTCAGAAATATATGTTTTGCAGTGACAATGTTCTGCATTCTCTGTGTCCAATTCTCAACATTTAAAAAAACTAGGTATAATTGGAAGTTGCTTAAGATTTTAAGGTCATCAAAACTATTTAAAGACATCAAATATAATTGGAAATTGCTTATGAGGAGAGGAGAGAAGATTTTAAATGGCCTCAAAACTATTTCAAAACACAATATACAATTAGAAGTTGCTTATTAGGAGAGGAGAGAAGATTTTAAGGCGAAAAAAACTATTTCAAAACACCAAATACAATTGAAAGTCACTTATTAGGAGAGGGGATAAAATTTTAGGACCATTTAAATTATATAGAGACACTAAATACAATTGGAAGTTGCTTATGGGAAGATGGAATAATATTCTAAGGTTGTCAAAATCATTTAAAGATACAAAATACAATTGGAAGTTTATTATGACTAAAGGAGAGAATATTTTAGGGTCATCCAAACTATTTCAAAAAACAAAACATAATTGGAAGTTGCCTATGAGGAGAAGAGATAAGATTTTATTGTCTTTTAAACTTTTTAAAGGAAAAAAAATACAATTGGGTTGATTAAAGTTTCTTGTGAGGAGAGGAGGAAAGATTTTAAAGTCTTTAAAACTATTTCAAAGCACCAAATACAATTGGAAGTTGTTTATGAGGAGATAGAGAATTGTTTTTAAGGTCATATGAACTATTTCAAGGCACCAAATACAAATGGTTCTACAAAAGTTGTTATGAAAAGAGGAAAGGAGATTGTAAGGTATTGAAAATGTTCACAAGACACCAATACCTTGTAAATTTCCTTATTTACATAACAATCATGACATATTATCAACTTGGCAACCAATGTAAGATTGATGATTGACTTATATGTTCTTAGTCCCTGCCCCACCAGGGACTATAGATTTTGCTTCACGGTCAATAACGTATTAGTTCACCAAGTTTTATAACCTTAAACAAAGTTTTTTGAAAATGTGTTTATTAATTTTTTTTTTTAATTAAAATACATTTTTACAACTATTGAAAATTTATATTCCATTTTTTTCATTAGTCTATATGGAGGTGATGGGACTAGATACCCCTGGTGGTGAGATTTCCTTTTCAAATATTTTTCAGAATGGAAAAATTAATTTTCAAAACAAATTTATAATTATTTGTGATTGGTCAGTTTGGAGGCTCAATCATCACTTTATCTGCAATATCTATCAAATCGACACAACAATGCAATCGATGCTCTGATTCTTCCCATCACCGTTGTTGGACAAGCATTTTGGATGCAATTTTGAGAAATATCCTAAGGGTTGATGAGGTGCACAGTAAAGGCACATTCAAGATCAAAGTGCACAATAAAGGTGCATTTAGGATCAAAGTGCGCAGTAAAAGCGCATTTGGCGGCGCATAAGAAGAATAAAGCAAGGAAATAAAGGAAGGAAATAAAGCAAGAAGATAAAACAAGGAAATAAAGCAAGGAGATAAAGAATGAAAAGTGGCATGCAGGAGAAAAGGAAGGAAAAGCAACATGCAAGCACGAATGCAGGAAAAGCACGCACGAACTATGTGTTGTCAAGAGTTGTAATGAGTCATAATGAGTTGTCATAGGGTTTTCCGATAAACTAGTATTGTTTTGAGCCCTAAAATATGTATATAAATATGTAATGGGTTGGGAAGAATAAGTTGCTTGTTGTTGGGAAGAATAGGTTGTTGTTGTTGTTGTTGTTATTGTTGTTGCCATTGCGAGAATAGGATGAGAATGAGAGAGAGTCTATGTCTGAAGGTTTAGGGGAGATTTTGCAGAGAGAGGCTTGCACTGTAGAGCGACTAGGTAGGATGGGGGATGATATCATGATGTATCTATTGTAGCGCAGTGCTCGAGCTTGAGATGAATTGCAAAAATAATAATAAATAAGCCAACCATTGTGGACGTAGCCCAAGGATTGGGTGAACCACGCTAAATTATGTTTCTGAATGTGTCTTTTTATGTGATTGTTCATGGATGTTTCTGTTTATGCATTATTAGATCTAGCTCTGTTTGTTATATGAGTGATGCGTAGTAATTATAAATGTTCCAGTGAATGGTCTACGTCGCAGTCTACGTTATAATGGTGTTGTATAATTGAGGTTACCAATTAATCAAGGGATACAAGGAAAAATATTGCACACATGATATATAAGTATCAATGAACATGTTGATGACCTCAAATCCCCTCATCTCTACAGAAACTTGGTTCCTACAGTTCGAGTAGATACCTTGAGTGAGGCTTCACTTGCATGCAGGTCATTTCGAAAGGGCCAGTATTTGAAGGGTTTTGTTGGTTATATACCTTGAACCTAGGGTCTTACAACCGTGTGCCAACAAATGGTTCCATTGATGGGACCCATAATCTGTGATTGAGGGAATGTTTTGGAGGTTGACTAAGAAAGAGATCATCAAATGGTTGGAAAGGAAGGAACGAAAATTTTCTCGAGGAGAGAATAGAAACCCTCGGATGAGTGATGAACAATGGATGCAAAGGTATGTGTTCACATAGCTGCATGAGATTTTCTTTGGCGAATTTCTGATTATTTTGTCTCAATGGTTAGAAATATTAGTGGAGAATATCGAGAGATATCATACTGCAGTGTCGAGGAACTGGACTCCTGAGTTGGTAAGAGAATTGAATTCTGTAAGTAATAAGACTTGCCGCACAATTGATTTCTGGTTGAGCAACAATGTAACGTCCCCGTCCACCAATAGGCCAGGCAACGCCACTTCATCATGTTTAACTTAGCTCTGATACCACTTTGTAACGTCCCTGAACACCAACAAGCTAGGCAATGCCACTTCATCATGTTTCACTTAGCTCTGATACCAATTTGTAACATCCCCAACCACCAATAGGCCAAGCAATGCCACTTCATCACGTTTCACTTAGCTCTAATACCAATTTGTGTATATTTATATTCATAACTAACCAATGAACATTAATAAATATAACATTTTGTTCAGGACACTATTCACGCGGAAATACAAATAAAACACACAGACAACAAATTCTGATATACACAGATTTATGCGGAAATAACAATAAGCCTACACATACAACATATATGAAATATTCATGCATTACTCATCAATTATAAAACATGTACAATTACACAACATATAATTAACAGATATTTGGCACTTATCTTTCAATAGGTGACCACCAAACTATGTGCTGACCTTCCACGAACCTCCCAGCCTTAGACCATACTGCTCATCACGCTCAGCAGTGGGTCACCCCTGAGCTGGGACTAAAATCCATTGGGCAAGGGATTCCTAGGCTTGGAAAGGGCAACAAGAAAGTCACACAGGTCAACATGAAATATTAATCCCCAGGGCCAACTCACACTAACAACCTACAGTGTCTCCTTCCCCACATGCCTGTCCCACCCCAGGAAGTGTGCCCCTTCTCTGCTCAACAATCCTTCGGCTGCGCCACTTCCCTTCTAGGGCTTCATCAACAGGCCAAACATGAACTCTCCGAGCACTATAGCTGCATTTGGGCTCCCTCTGGGAATTCACTTCCCTAGCAATCTCTCTCACCCAGAGAGAGTTGCTTGCAGGCCTGGAAACCTGCTTCTTCATTCCACGAGCCTATAAACCCACCTATTCAAACCACATGCCCGACAACCTGCTTCTTCAGTCCATCTTCTAAGTCAACTCCAGTAAGGGTGATGGAAACATCAAAGCTCAATATATAACAAATGATGGCAACAAGCCACGCTCAATCAAGGAACTGCGTGGGCTGTAACAACAAACCGTTAAGGCACGATACAGTTCGTGCAAGGTACATGGTGCATCAGAATTCACAAGAGATACATAGGATAACTCAACTACAATTGTAGGTTTCCATGGTGTGTGCTTGTTCAAAGGTCGTTGATGGAGATAATGGCTCGTTTCGTGAGTCAATGGTCATTCGGGTAGCAGACAAAACGATGAGAACAGAGAACGACGAGTAGACGAAGGTCGCGAGAATGGTTAGGAGGAACCTCCCAACAAGCTGGCTTTCCCAACTATAAACTACATGTGCCCAGGTTGACACATGTCTTCCTGAAGCCGCATGAGTTCCACTTAGCACTCGTTCCCTTTCTAGGAACTTAGGACAACTTCGATCACGTCTACCTTAGCCTTTAGAAAATAATAATAAAATAGTATTCCCTTAGAGGTAAGCCCTCTAGCTTAGCCCCTAGGCCTAGACACTTAGCCCCCTCCCTTACCCTACCAAGTGGAATTTAGTCCCCCATAACTCTTTCTTCGTGGTCAGTTTACATGCAGCACTGTAATTTTATTAATGATATGTGAATTTACATATACAAAAATCAGGCTCATGGCCTTAAGCATCTAGGCTCTCCAGCCTAATAACATATAGTATTCAGCTTATAAAAACTTGGCTCACCATCCTATAAACATAGTTACAATTCATCAGGGGCTCGGACTTGGGGTGTTACAATCCCCTCCCCTTATTTTTTCATTGTCCTTAGCGCAAATTACTTACACAACAACAACAAGATTTCCAAAATCTTAAAAAATATGCGGGTATTCTGCCCACATAGAATCTTCATGATCCCATGTTGCATCCTCAGGACCGTACCAGGTCCACTGGAATTTTACAAGCCCTATGGCTCGATTATGGAGCTGCTTTATTTTCTGGTCCAATAGATGCATTAGATGCACCTGAAAAGCGCTTTCCTGCTCCACCTGAATCACATTCCAATCAATAACATGATTAACATCAGGTACATATTTCTTAAGCAATGACACATGAAATACATTATGTACAGACATGCATGCAGGCAATGCAAGCCTATATGCTACCAGACCAATCATATCTAGGATTTCAAACGGTCCACATTAACGAGATGCCAATTTTGAATAATTTCTGAACTTCAGGAAGCTTTTGTTGGCCTTCACTCTCAATAATACATGATCCCCTACATTAAATTCTCTATGAGTCCTATTTTTATCAGCATAACTTTTCTGCCTGTCTTGGGCAGCCTTCAAATTCTGCTTAATCTTCAACATTTTTTCTTCCATTTCCTTGAGCAACTCTAGCCCAACTACTACCCTATCAGTTGGGTTGTCCCAGCTTACTGGGGTGTTGTACTTTCTTCCATAAAGTGCTTCAAATGGGCTCATCCTCAAGGACGATTGATACCCATTATTGTAGAAACATTCTATCAAGTGTAGAGAATATTCCCATTTAGATGGTTTTCCCATCACATACATTCTTAGCATATCTTCTATCACTTGGTTCACCCTCTCTGTCTGCCCATTAGACTTAGGATGATAAGCAGTGCTGAAGTTCAGATTTGTTTCGAACCCTTTGAATAACCCCTTCCAGAATTTGGACGTAAAATTTGGGTCTCTATTAGACGCAATTGTCTTTGGTACGCCATGAAAGCATGCTACTTCCCTCATATAAATATCAAAAACATTAGTCGCCTTATAAGTAGTCTTCATAGGAATGAAATGGGCAGCTTTAGTAAGCTTTTCCACCACTACCATGATTGCATCATGCTGCTTGCTCGTTTTGGGAAATCCCATGATGAAATCCATTGTTACCACTTCCCATTTCCACTCAAGAATGGGTAATGGTTGTAGTAAACCAACTGGGTGTCTATGCTCAACCTTTACCTTTTGACATTCCAAACATATAGCAATAAAATCAACAATCTCCATCTTCATGTCTGGCCAATAATATTGGCTTTTGACTATTGAAATTGTTTTCTGATATCCTGGGTGACCTGCATAAGGTACATTGTGCATTTATTTTAAAATCACACTCTTTAATTCAAAAGAGTTGGGTACATAAACTCTTTTTCTGTATCAGAGAATTCCATCAATTCCCAATTCATACTCCTCAACTTTTTGCTGCATTTTACCCTGTTGCAATTTTGCTACCAATTCCATGTACTGCGAATCAACTTTTGAAGTCTCAGAGATTCTGCCTTGAAGATCAGTCTGATACATGCTGATGGTTGTAGCATGCAACTCATGCACTCTCCTGCCAAGTGCATCAACCACTTTGTTCTCCTTTCCTTTGATGTACTTGATATCAAATTCATATTCACAGAGGAATTCCAACCATTTTCTCTGCCTGACATTTAGTGTAGGCTGATCAAACTAATAATTCAGTCCATGATGGTCTGTCTTGATCTCAAATCTATTTCCCATGAGGCAATGTCTTCATTTCTTTAGAGCATGTACAATGGTTGCCAACTCCAAATCGTGAGTGGCATAGAGGCTTTCATGCTCTTTCAATTTTTTGGACTCATAACATATTACAAACCCATTCTGGCTGAGGACTCCTCCAAGTCCTTCTTTACATGCGTCTATGAAAACCATGAAATATTCATTAGGATCTGAAATCTTCATAATTGGAGCACTGGTTAAAAACTGCTTCAATTGCCGAAAGCTCCTTTCACATTCTTCTGTTCATAGAAATTTCTTCCCCTTCTTTTGCAAGGAAGTGATGGAGTGATCTATTCTCAAAAACCCTTCAATAAACATTCTATAGTAGCCAGATAGACCCATAAAGGATCTAACTTCTATCACATTCTTGGGTGCTGACCATTCTCTAATGGCCTCAATCTTCTCGAGATCCACTACTATCCCATCCTTTGAAATAATATTCCCCAAGTAATGAATTTGGTTTTGTTAAAATGAGCACTTGCTCAATTTGGCATACAACTAATGCTCTCTTAGCACTTGCAACACCATCCTCAAATGATGCTCATGATCTTCTTCTGACTTGGAATATATAAGAATGTCATCCAGAAAAAACAATGACAAACTTGTCTAAATATTCCCGAAAAACACCATTCATTAAGCACATAAAAACAACGGGTCCATTTGATAACCCAAATGGCACCACTGTGAACTCATAATTACCATACCTTGTCTTGAAGGAGGTCTTCTTGGTATCTTCCTCTTTAATCCTTACTCGATGGCATCTTGACCTGAGATCTATCTTCGAAGAGATAATTAATCATTGGCAGAGGAAACTTGTTCTTTATAGTTACTTTGTTCAACTATCTGAAATCAATGCACAAACTCATTGTTCCATATTTCTTCTTTACGAACTAGATCGAGGCACCCCAAGGTGACACACTTGGGTGTATATACCCCTTCTTCATAATTTCTTCAAGCTGCATTTGCAACTCCTTCAGTTCTGGTGTGCTCATTCTGTATGGAGTCTTTGATACTGGAGCTGCTCTAGGCATCAAATTAATGGAAAAATCAATATCTCTCTTTGGAGGTAGTCCTGGTACCTCCCTGAACACATCTTCAAAATATTCTAGGACTACATGATCCTCTAGATTTGGCACCTTATCCTTAGATGCTTCCTCCATATGAGCTGCAAATATTTGACAACCTTTCCTGTAGCATTTCTTCAGTTGCATTGCTGAAATTTCTCTAATGGCAACTGCCCTGGGAATTCCTTGGACTTCTCTTCGATTACCTACCTCATCCAAGCAAGTGAATGCCTTTTTATGACAGTCTAAAATGGCATGGTGTTGGTCCAACCAGTCCATACCAATTAAGAAATCATAATAACCTAAAGGTAAGATGTTCAAAGCTTCCCTTGTGCTCACCTGACTAATCCCACCACATTTTTCTCCTTAATGTGTTGCACCTGCACAAGCTGATCCCTCCACATGGATGCCTTACCTTTGAGTTGATAGATAACAATTCTTCCCTCTGCATGAGAAGAATAATTATGCAATTGAAAATACTTTCTCATGCCAAACAACCATGTCTCTACATCTTCATCCTTCTTGTGCTCCCCATCAAACATAGGAGGTTTGATTTTGTTCATTTCCCCTCGTAGCTCATCCTCCCCAGACCTCTTATTCTTCCTAATAGGGGATGTACTTGGGCTACTTGGGCTACTGTGTGCTCTCTTATTGGAATGTCTCTGAGAGTGTTGGTGATGTCTGCTATCACTTTTTTTTTCTTCCGTGACTTCCTGATTTGCTTGAGCCACTCTCCTTATCCAATTTCTTTTCTATCTTTCCAGGCTCGGCATCAACTTCACGTTGAATTCTCCCTGTTGCTCCCTGGCTTTCATGAGATTTTCGTTATCTGCTCGGTGAGTTTGTGCATATTTCTGCAGCTTTTTTTAATGATTTTCTTCATGTTCTCTTCTTTATCTATTTCTTCTCCATGCCCATTGGAGTTCAATCCTTCAACTCCAAAATGGACATCCATCCCTCTAGCTTCATTCTCTGAACTGAAATCATCTCGTGCCTCCTCCATTTATCTGCACCGTGGCATGATTAAGTTTGACTTCATCGATTTTTAATTCTGCAAAAAGTGCAGTCATCCGAATTTTTGTCAGGCTAATAGACTTTAAGAATTTCCTCGAGTAATCCAATCCGATTCAATAAAAGCAATATCAGATTCCATTTTTAGCGAGTCTTGGTTGATCAAGAACACCTCGGGCTTCAATCTCTAAGCCCAGTTCTGTTCTGCAACAATTTTCGGGCGTTAGTCCCTTTTCTTCCGCCCTTGGTTCACATGTGACCACGACTGTTCTCCAATATTAATGGTTTGGGCGCTTATTTGGGGCTCTAAAACTTTAGGCTCTGGGCTTTGGAGGATCACCTTTGCACAACCCAAAACTCCCGAATGCGAGTATCCGCACACTTCCACATCACCCTAGGTGATGTCATTATGTCATGTTACCTCTGCGCTATGAAACTTCAGAAAATTCTTCCTTTCGTTCCATTATGAACCATTCTTCCAGAGTGTCAAGTCTTCAGACTTCACAAACTGATCCACTGTGACCATCAGGGACCCACCATCCATGCTCGAGAGGAGTCCCACGTGGAGAAATATTAGAAGCGGACACGTGGCCCACTCAGACAGGTGACACGTGTCACATTCTATCGGGTGTTTCAATCATCCAACGATTCTTAACTCTCTGACACATGGCCACATCCCATGTGTCCACATCATTTCGAGTGACGTTAGCAAGCCACATCACTTTAGGGTTCCGGGGCTTCAGAACTTTGGGACTTCGGAAGATTTTACACCCTTCACCCCTAAATCTTCTGAACGTCGAACTTTCAAACTTCTTAACCTTCTGTGGTCCATATAGTACAATTGTCACCAACAAAGGTGGTGGCACGTGACATGTCTATCAAAATTCCACGTCACCATTGGCGATGTCATCCTACCACGCCACCTTTTCTCTTTGCTTCGATATTTTGGGCTTTGATAGTTTTGTGCACTAGCACACTCCAATTCTTCCAATCACTGAACTTTGAATTTATGAACCGCTATGAGATATAAGGCTCACAACCACTTGCGCGCAGATCCGATGACTCAGATCTATCTTCGTCCGATCCAACGATCAATACTTTTCCCTCCCCGAATCTACGGTGTAGATCCTTTTTGGAACTTCAGAACTTCAGGCTTTGCCCCTTTTTCCCTTATAACCCGTAAACCTTGCCAAAGTCACGAATTCCAAAGGACTTGCAGGTTAATCCTCCTACACCTTTCTCTAGATATGACGCCTATGAAAGATTCTCCTTCTCCCGAACAGATCTTACGACTCAATCATCATGAAAGTTGTGATCTCATTCTCTGTGGACATTTCTTAAACTTGCTACACCTCTTGTGTTTACGAACATAGTCCAGGTGTTCTTCCCATGCCCCACTGGTACTCGATGCATAAAGGTTCTTTGGACTCTTTACTTCAAATTTCTCGTTCATGGCCCATCCAGGTTTCGTGTGGAAACCATGGCTTTGAACTTGAATTTCGTCCATTTCGACAACAATTCTTTTCCGAAGCCTTGCTTCAACTTTCTCTAACATGGCCCATCTAGGCTCAATGTAGAAACCATGGCTTTGATACCACTTTGTAACGTCCCCGGCCACCAACAGGCCAGACAATGCCACTTCATCGCATTTCACTTAGCTCTGATAACGTCCTCGACCACCAACAGGACATGCAACACCACTTCATCACGTTTCACTTAGCTCTGATACCAATTTGTAATGTCCTCGACCATCAACATGATAGGCAATGCCACTTCATCTGTTTCACTTATCTCTGATACCAATTTGTGTATATTTATATGCATAACTAACTAGTGCACATTAAAGGCTATAACATTCTGTTCAGGACACTATTCATGTGGAAATATCAATAAAACATACAGACAACATATTCTCATATACACAGATTAATGTGGAAATAACAGTAAGCCTACACATAAAACATATTTGAAATATTCAGGCATTACTCATCAATTATAAAACATGTATAGTTACACAACATATAATTAACAGATATTTGGCACTTATCTTTCAATAGGTGACCACCAAACTACATGCAGAACTTCCATGAACCTCCCAGACTTAGACCATGCTGCTCATAACGCTCAGCAGTGGGTCACCCCCGAGCTGGGACTAAACTCCACCGGGCAAGGGATCCCTAGGCTTGGCAAGGGAAACAGGAAAGTCACATAGGTCAACAAAAAGGATTATTCCCCAGGGCCAGCTCACACTAACAACCTACAATATCTCCTTCCCCACATGCATGTACCACCCAGGAAATGTGCCCCTTCTCTACTCAACAGTCCTTCGGCTACCCCACTTCCCTTCCAGGGCTTCAGCAACAAGCCGGAAAAGAAATCTCCGAACACTATAGCTGCAACTGGGATCCCTCTGGGAATTCACTTCCCCAAAAACCTCTCTCACCTGGAGAGAGTTTCTTGCAGGCCTGACAACCTGCTTCTTCATTCCACGAGCCTGACAACCCGCCTCTTCAAACCACAGACCTGAAAACCTGCTTCTTCAGTCTAGCTTCTAAGTCAACTCTAGTAAGGGTGATGGCAACAACAAAGCTCAATATAGAACATATGATGGTAGCAAGCCACACTCAGTCAAGGAACTGCGTGGGATGTAACAACAAAATGTTAAGGCACGATACGACTCAGGTAAGGTACAGGGTGCGTCGGACTTCATAGGAGATACACAAGATAACTCAATTACGATTGTAGGTTTCCATGGTGCGTTCTTCTTCAAAGGTCGTCGATGGATATAATGGCTCGGTTCGTGAGTCAATGGTCATTCGGGTAGTAGGAAGACTTACCAGCAAATGAGGGTCGTGAGAATGGAGAGCAGACGAATGTCGCGAGAACGTCCAGGAGGAACCCCCCAACGAGCTGGATTTCCCAACTATAAATTGCATGCGCCTAGGTTGACACATGTCTTCCTGAAGCCGCATGAGTTCCACTTAGCACTCATTCCCTTTCCAGGAATTTAGGACAACTCTGATCATGTGCACCTTATCCTTTAGGAAATAATAATAAAATATTATTCCCTTAGAGGTAAGCCCTCTAGCTTAGCCCCTAGGCCTAGACACTTACCCCCCTCCCTTACCCTACCTAGTGGAATTTAGTCCGCCATAACTCTTTCTTCGTGGTCGATCTACACACAATAGTGTAATTTTATTAATGATATGTTAATTTACATATACAAAAATCAAGCTCATGGCCTTAAGCATATAGGCTCTCTAGCCTAACAACATATAGTCTTCATCTTATAAACACTCATCTCACCAACCTATAAACATAGTTACAATTCATCAAGGGCTCGACCTTGGGGTGTTACAAACAAACTGGGGGGTTATATTACAGAATTTGCAGTAGATTGTACCGAGTCATACAATGTTGCATAAAGGGATTTGTTCAAGGATCTGTGTGGAAGGTTTATGAAAGCATTGGGTACTTGGATAAATATGTTGTTGTGTGACAATTGTGTGATGATGATGGATTTTAATTGCTAAGGGGATTCATGCACATAGGGGAACTAAGGGATGACCAGGGGATAATATGAAGGTAGGAAATAATGAAGAAATAAATGAAGAAGGAAGGGAGGGACCGAGGATGCAGAGAACCGAAGAAGGTATATTAGAGGAAGAAGACAAGTTTGGAGTATTGTGCAATGGAAGAAGGTACAAGAGGTTGAAGACTGGGGTTGAGAAAGGAGAGTTGCAAATTGCATATGAGAAGAGAGAACCCTGCGAAATAATCCATATCATGGAAATACCGCACACAAAAGGAGAAGAAGATGATTCTCAGTTTATTCCTATAATAGAAGAGCCCTTAAGTCCTACTCAGACTGTATCCTGTGTCGATTCCACAATATCCTGTGTCGATTCCACAACCCTTCGTGTGTCACCTAGATTTGAGATAACATTTGAGGATTTGTCAAAAGAACTTATAGTTAGCGAAGGGAGAAAAAGTAGTAGTAGCTAGAGTAGTGGAAGTAGTATGTCCAGTCAGAGTCAACTAACATCACCAGACAGAGGTACTACAAAAAACAACATGGCATGGTTATACAACACATTGAGACTGCCTAATTTCCATGGAGTTGGGTCGGAGGACCCCGAAAAAACATTTATTTATATGTGAGACAATTTGGGCTGTGAAGAATGTCTAGGACGAGGCCATAAATATTGCACAATTGGAAACAACATTTAGAGGTCGTGCATTAGTATCGTACATGAAACTGCAGAGTACCACACCTACATGAAAAGCGAGGAATTTAGCATAAATTAGAAAATCATTTTTGAAAGAGTTCAAGAATCCAAAATCTGAGTCACAGTACATTACAGAGTTGAAGGAAACCAAACAAGTTTAGACCGAATCAGTTTGGGACTATGATCAAATATTTAAGGATTTGATGGGTAGATTGACATTTCAGGTTCCTGATCAACAACACATAGAATGGTTTATTGTAGGACTATTGTCACACATTCGCTGCCCATTGATACAACAAAAATTTGCGTCATAGCCTAAAGATTTGGATATTGCAATGAAACTGGAAACATCTCCTATAGAAGACTGTGGGGGGATGGCACAAGTCCAGACATAGTTAGTTGCCTTAACCATTCATTTAGAAAATCTTACAAAAGGGAAGGAGAAGCGAGAACAAGTTTTTTGTACCAAGTGTAGGACTTAAGGCCACCATAAGGATGAATGCCCCACTTTTGTGTAGTATTTGGTGAATGGAGAACCAAATCCGTTACCAGGAGGAGGTTACTGTAAATATGTAAAAAATGAGGCCATCATCCACCTTATTGTCCATTGTTACAAAAATACTAGATTACACCAAGGAATTTATTTTGTAACTTTTGAAAGTCATTCGAGCACAAAGAGAAGGATTTTCGTGCATTTGATTTGATGAGAGAGCACACTTCATCTATAAATAAGATTCAGGAGGAGAATTATATGATAGAAGAAGGTGGTCCATAGTATAACAATTAGAGGTTCTTTAATCCAAGAAATTGAGGAGAATTTGGAAAAGGTCGAGACAGAGGAAGTTTTGGCAGAGGAGGTAGAGGCCCAATAATATGCTACAATTGTAATCAACCAGGAAACTTAGCTCGTGACTTCCTGAACCCTTGTACAAACTGCACATTTTGTAGAGCACTAGATCATGCTACAAAATATTGTCCTCAACTACTCGAGAAGTGGCAGGAAAGAGGGAATCAAAACCAGAACCCAAATCAGAACGTACAAAAGATATCAACCGAGAAATGCAATGAAGGACCTAAAATAACAGTTTTCACATGCGGAGGAGGTATAATAGGGGTTGATGCGATGAATGGAGCGAGATAGGTTAAACAATGGGTGAGGAAATCAACATGACCTATGTCGACATTTGACTCTCAACAATAAAAGGAGACGTATCAGAGGACAAGAAAATATATACTAGGAACAGATTGGGTAGCATCAACATCATCTGTGCCTCCTATCGTCGACATGCCTCTAGTCCGTGATAGTACTATACCAGAAAATCCGCTTGAGAAGGTAAGTACTCTAAGAGAGTTTCTGAAAAGTTGCATAAAATTGATGAAAGATGAAACTGTGTTGAATGCATTATGTGAAATAATTGATCATTGTGCAAAAGAAATGGAAATTCCTTCCATATAGAGGGTAGTGAATCAGGTAATGCGCAAAAACATGACCAATGGAGAGTTCATACTAAGTGCGCAAATTGAGGAATATGATGTGGAAAATGTCATTTTAGACTTAGGTTCCAATGTGAATGTGGTACCAAAGAAAACACATGAAATTATGGGGAAACCTATGTTAATATGGTCTCCCATCCATTTAAGATCGGCAAACCAACCCAGGATAGTACCAATTGGTCAATTGACATAGATACCTGTGAATATAAATGGGGTGCACAGTATAGCAGAATCTGAAGTTATCGAAATCGTGAATGATAGTCAACCATATCCAACACTAATGGGGTTAGAATGGGTCTGTGACAATCAAACAATTATTAATATGAAGAGGAGGGAAATGATATTTGAGGTAGGAGACATAAAATTTATCGTGCCATTGGATCCAACAGAAGGAACGAGGTACATAGAACCCACAAAAGGGAATGAAATTGACAACTTGTATAATATGACTACGCAAATGGATGACTATGTTAACCCCACTGTAGACGGTGCACTGATGTGGAGAAACATTAGCTCATGTGCGTCAGAATCAAAGGAAGGTTTGGAACATTGGCAACAAAGGATGCATGGAGTATCAACCAGACGATGTGCTTGCATGAATTGATCATTGCACTGGATTGGAACAAAATTATGCGACCCACCCAAGTATGATGGTTTGATTGACATAGAATCTTTCGTACATGCATTTGAGTTGTAGATACCCGAACATCAAAGAATGTTGTCATTAGATTTTGTCTTGAAGGCTACTCCAACCAGATGGTGGGATGAACATAAAGAAGGAATATAAGACTAGAAACAATGTAGCAGATTGATGCAAGTTAGATTCGGTACCAAGGTGGAGTATATTGCGCATAAGTATACATATGGAGTTCGATACCGCAGAAGGAATGGATGCACAAGTTTATACATACATTGGATACAATTCCTAAGAAGTGGTACCTAGAACTAGAAATGCGCAAAGAAACAACGAATTGAGACCAACTAATTCAAAGGTTTAAGGTAACATTTACATTTAAACATGAATCTCCATTACTAGATGCATCTTTGCAATCCATTAGAACCAAAATCTTTTTAGAAGAAGGGCCAATGAAGGTAGTACCTATGTGTGGTGCACACAAAGATTTTATGACTGTTCATGAATTACTGGAATTTTATAATGTTTCTAAAGAAGAACAAGACGAGGAAGATCCAAGGAATATGCAAGTACCTGAAACTGAGGTGGAACACGTAGTAGAAGGACTAGAGCTTGAATTTTCTGTGTATGCATTGCCACTAAAGACACATAAGGTAAATATTGGGACAAAAGAAAATCCAAAGATTGTGCAGATATGCAATTACTGGAATGATGAAACTGTGGAGAAGATTGCATATTTACTACACGAGTATCATGATATATTCCCAACTACATTTTGAGAAATGAAAGGGATAGCTGGGGAGTTAGGGGAAATGAAGATCCCTTTGCAACCAGGTGTTAAGACAGTAATACAAATACCTTATAGACTGAATCCGAAATATAAAGAGAAGGTAGAGGTAGAGATAGACCGAATGTTAGAAGCCAGAATCATTGAAGCAGTCTTCGAATCAGAATGGATAAGTCCAATGGTAGTGAAAGATAAGAAAACATAGGGAATTAGGACTTTTGTAGACCTAAGGAAGCTAAATTATGCATGTCTGCATGATCCATTTCCAACACCATTTACAGATGAAGTACTCGAAAATGTAGGAGGGCAGGAGGCCTATTCTTTCACAGATGGATTTTCAAGATATCACTAGATTAAGATTTCGCAGGAAGACAAATATAAGACTACCTTTGCAACAAAGTGGGGAAGCTATCAGTACACAGTAATTCCTTTTGGGCTGGAGAATGCACCTGCAATTTTTTCAAGAGTAGTTGTCGCAGCTTTTAAGGAATTTATTCACAAGTTCCTAGAAGTTTACTTAGATGATTAGACTGTGTTTAGTATATTGAAATATAGCATAGAAGTACTCAGGTTAATGTTGGATAGGTGTAGAAAATGTTAGATTTCATTGAATTTGAATAAATGTATTTTCTACGCGCCTTTTGGAATTTTGTTGGGCCATGTGGTATGTAAGCAAGGCTTACTAGTGAATCCTACCAAGATTGCAGTGATTTTGGACTTACAAGCACCCACATCAGTAAGACAATTAAGAGAAACTCTAGGACATACAAGATACTACAGGAACAAGAAGTTCATTAAGGGATATGCACTGATTACAACACCCATGGGGAATTTGTTGAATAAAGAAGCTAAATTTGAATGGAATGAGGACTGCCACAAAGGTTTGGACATATTAAACTAGAAGTTAGTGATTGCACCAATTTTGATATTCCCAGATTGGAAGAAGAAATTTGATGTTCATGTAGTTGCATAATCCATATCTTTGGGTGCAATGTTATCTCAACGAGGAGAAGGAGACATAGACCATCCAATTTCATTTGAAACTAGGAAGTTGTCAACATTAGAAAATAATTACACTACCACAAAACGAGAAGGATTGACAATGGTATATGTGCTTCAAAAGTTTAGACATTATTTGTTGGGTTCTCATTTCAAGATGTATACAGACCATTCTGCACTAAGATACTTAGTGAACAAGCCAATGTTGGGAGGGGGGGGATATACAGATGGTTGTTGTTGTTACATGAATATGATTTTGAGGTTGTTGTGAAACCAGGGAAGTTGAATGCAAGACCATATCACTTATCGCACATACTATTAGGAGAAGATGCAAGGAATCTAGATGATATCTTGCCGGATGTGCAGTTATTTGCAGTTAAAATGGTGGATGACTACTTCACAGACATTGTGCACTTTTTAAGTATTTGAATGGCCCTGTCAGGCATGGCAATTGCATAGAAGAAACAATTAATGGTTAAATCAACGAACTACCAACTAATTACAGGGAACTTATACAAGTTAGGTGTAGATGGAATATTAAGACAATGTGTGTTAGAGCATGAAATGCCAACGATACTCTTAGAAGTGCACGCTGGAATTGCAAGAAGACACTACGCAGGTAAAGCGATCATGCATAAGATTTTATGCGCAAGGCTCTGGTGTCCCACACTTCACAATGATTCTAAAGAATAATGTCAAGCGTGCGATGTTTATCAAAGGGTGGGAAAGCCATCCATAAAGGATGAGATGCATTTGCACCCATAGGTTACACTGCATGCGTTTGATAAATGGGAAATATGCTTTGTTGGACCGATCAACCCACCAACGAGAAGATCAGGAGCTAGGTATATAATCCTTGCGATATAGTATTTGACCATATGGGTAGAAGCAAAAAAAATAATAGACTACACTGCAGAGATTGCTGCGTGGTTTCTATTTGAGAATGTAGTTATACAAGTTGGATTCTTGCACAATCTACTAAATGATTTGAGGACACACTTCTTGAATAAGATGATTGCAAGATTGACTGAGGAATTTCAAATTCATCATCAGAGGAGTACACTGTATCACCCTTGGGCCAATGGGACGGTAGAAGCGTTCAATAAAATTTTGGAGAATGCTTTGAAAAATATCTACAACATAGGAAGGGATGATTGGGATTTGAAGATCCTTGCAGTATTATGGGCACATAGGACTATAAGTAAAAAGTTGACCAGAAAAAACACATTTTAGATTGGTCTATGGGAAATAGGAAGTAATGCCGATGGATTTTATTGTGCCTAACCTGCATGTTGCAATGATTATTGATCTTTTGGACTCTAGCACAGTAGAAGAGACATTTTCACAATTTCTATAGCTTGAGGAAGACCGATTTGTCGCAGGGTTCCATTAGCAAGTTCAGAAGGCAAGAGAAAATGCATGGAATGATAGACATATTAAACATAAAAAATTTCAAGTGGGAGACTTAGTATTACTATATGAAAACAAGTGTATCCAACATCCAAGAAAATTTCAAATGCATTGGTTAGGACCATAGGTAATTAAGTATGTGACAGAGGCAGGTGATGTGCAATTGAAAACATTGAATGGTGAAGTCCTGGAAGGAATGGTGAATGACAGTCGAATGGAACTTTATAGAGATGGGTGACCTCCCGTGCCATAGGATGAATTGCACAATAATGAATGTACCATATTAGTGTATTAAAGTATGGAAAAGATGGAAAAAGAACGAAAAAAATAGAAAAAGAAAAAGAAATAAAAAGTGGAAAAAGAGAAGAAAAATGAAGGAAAAACAGGAAAAAATGAAGTAAGTTACAATGAGAGTAAGTGTGTAGAAGAAGTGAGTGTCACACAGATGGATGACACTGCACCAAGTAGGGAGATTACACACAAAAGACAAAAAAACTGTGTGGAACATGATCGACAATCGTTAAAGGAATTCAAATGAGAAAACAATGGTTAAAAAGAGTTAATGACAAGGCATAAAGACGACACGTACTCATAAATGGAAAAATTCGCTAGGGATCGTGACGAACTGACGGTACAAGGAAAAATTCCAGCGACATATTTGGTAACAAAAAATCCTTAAATCATGCGTTGAGTACACAACTGGTGGATTAGACCATTAGTTTAGGTGCAAATGTACAGGGACAACTGTCGAAGGGTTATAAAAGCACACCAGGGGTCGATAGGGAAAGGATATTTTCATTTATAAGCGCTGTGAGAATACAAAGTAGACCAAAGGTGAAACAGAGCCGACACATAGTAGTTGTAGAGTTGAAAAAGGGGAGCATTGATGCAGAGAGCAATGGCACCACCAAAAGTTGGGGCACCAACTTCCTCAACACAAAATCCATCCCGAATGCAATGATCGATCACACTAGAATTCGAGGAAATTCCCATAGCTTCGACTTCACAGCAGAGGTTTCCTAGGGATTACATACTACTGAGAAAGGGCATCGAACCATAGGTTAGACTTCCCAAGGACGCCAAGTACCCGCTGGTTATGCTAGACATACCACCCAGTGTCATTATTGAAGGGGATCCTATGGGCAAGGTTGTTGCTTTGCAGATTTTGGACCATGAAATAATAGATGCACAAAGGTTTCTTGAGTTAGCACGAGATAAGTATGTATGCACTAAAAGCGTATTAGGGACAAGTGCAATACTTGTCGAGCCACATAGTTGGGTAATCAGGCTAGAAAAATCAGGGATATTAAACCTGTTAGAAATCCCACACTTTGGCAGAGGTCTAGAAATAAATGCATGCGTTAAGTTGTTATTGAGTTGCGTCCATGGAGGGACTTTATGACTAGATCCACTAGTATCTATCGATACACAATTACTTGCATGAATAACAGGATTGCCAACAAAAAGGGAGGATCCAAGAACCATATTCACAAATAAGTCTGGGGAGAAGGAATTATCTGAAAATATGAAAGAGAAGTTCAACACCTTTAGAGGAAAGTGAGGGTTGGATGTCGCCATCATAAGTGATGATGTAGTTAGATTTTCAATGGAGGTATTGGCCTGTAAATTACTAAGGAAATGTCATAAGGATGAGGTGTCGACGATAGTAATAGTAGTTGCAGAGAAGTGCACAAAAGGGGTTCAGATGAATTGGACCACATTTTTGGTCAATCTGTTTTTGATAGATTGCACTGATGCCTAGGAAAAAATCATGGAATTTCACTATGGTTGGATTCTCATACTGATAGCATTGGTCACCTGGAGGGAGTCATACGAGTGCCAGTTTTTAAAAACATCATGAAGAGATCATGCAACGACACGGTATGTTAACTTATGGAATACTATGCACCAGGGGAAAAAAAAAGACAACAATGTCACCTTCTATGTCTACTTTGACATGATCAGGCACATCATAGAGCACACAATGCACATCACTGCCTATAATTTGGAGAACTATCATGATATTGCGTGCTTCAAAGAAGGGATGAACCACATGTATATCCAAGCTAAAAGAGACCCTGTGTGATAGTGGTTGCCAACAAAGTACAAGTTGATAGAGGAGGATGCATTCCTTATTGCCAATGATTGGGATGGAAAATGGAAACTTCTAGCTGAAGAAACAAAGCACCTCGACGAGGAAGATGAATGAGACAATGAAGATGAAGAACTATATGAGGCATAGAGAAATGAACAAGGAAATGGCACTGGGGATGCACATGAGACAATACCAGGAGTAGGGAACAAGAGGAAAGAAAAGGGTAAGGGGCCAACACCATCTTCACACAAGAAGATGAAATCCCACATAGAGCTGACTATCTGAACTCTGAAAGTCGATGATATTTATAGAATCAAATACCAAATAAGGGATGCCACAAAGGAGACAATTCAACATGTGTCATAGATATAGGAAGAGATGAACAAAAAGGTGCAAGAGCAGTTGACTCCTTTACAACAATGGTTGAAGGTAATGATCATAGCGCAAGAGATACGATTTGTTGAAGGCCAACCAACAAGCGTGGCTAGAGAGGCAAGGGCCACTACTTTGTACCTTCTAGAGATCACAACATGGCACTAAATTTTGAATATCTCACCCAAAGTAATTGAGTTCCCTACATTGGAGATGAAGTAACATGCACAAATACTAAGTCACCTAGACTTAGTCTTGTCACAAATACCCATGGAATCCTTAGAAGGCTTGCAGGTAGGGGTGGTGTAGGAAATATAGTTCCACACAGAAGCAATGGCAAAGGAGTTAACCAAGGTAGCAGTGGATAAGGCAGACCTGCAGAAGGTTCATTTTGAGGTATTGCAAGAGAAGGACGAGGCCGAAAAAAATGTGGAGAGGGTACAACAAGCCTTCCAATATATATATAGGGCGATACCCGAGATACCGGTGGTGACAGAAGCCACAATAGAGGAGCAAATATAAAAAAGCAGCGAAGTAATTCAAGGATTTTGCAACAGGATTGGAGAGTTGGAAGAACGCACCACACCAGGTACACCACCTAAGGAGAAGGCACAAAGAGACAAAACAATGATAACATCAGTTGAAAACATTAAGAGCCTCGGTGAAGAGTGCACGAGTCTATGTGAAGAAATCATGTGGATTTGGACACAACTGAGAGTGAATCTAGAGCTAAAGGAAATCGAGGAAAGAGTAAGAAGTGTGTAGGAGAAGGTGCATAAATCCAATGAAAGCATAAACACTTTGCCACCAGTGGAACACATGACGTCCATCCTTGTGAAAAAACAGTTATACAACAAGATAGAGAAGATGAGAGCAGTGCATAGTACTATCGCACAACAACTGAAACTCCTGCAGGACGAAGCACTCAATATAATATGGGGGATTGGAAGCGATGCAGGGAATGGTGAGGAAAGCTGAGCAAGACTGCGAGGAGAAGCTAGTGACACTAACAACACAGGCCATAAAATAAATATTGGAGAGGGAGGTTGAGGAAAAGAAAGAAGCCACTATATCCAGAGAAACATTGCAAAAATTTATGGAATCATGGAATTGAGCGATGCAATAGGCTTGGGTGGCTCATGATGATCCACATGTGAGTGTTGGGGGCCTTTTGGACATGCATTTTGGATGCAATTTTGAGAAATATCTTAAGGGTTGAGGAGGTGCGTAGTAAAGGCACATTCAAGATCGAGGTGCACGATAAAGGTGCATTCAGGATCGAAGTGTGTAGTAAAAGCGCATTTGGCAGCGCATACGAAGAATAAAGAAAATAAATAAAGCAAGAAGATAAAGCAAGGAAATAAAGCAAGGAAATAAAGCAAGGAGATAAAGTAGGAAAATTAACATGAAGGAAACACGAAAGGAAAAGTAGCATGCAAGCATGAAGGAAAGAAAAGCATGCATAAACTATGTGTTTTCATAATTTGTAATGATTCATAAAGAGTTGTCATAGAGTTTTGAGCCCTAAAATTTGTGTATAAATATGTAATAGGTTGGGAAGAATAGGTTGCTTGCTGTTGGGAAGAATAGGTTTTTGTTGTTGTTGCTACTGAGAGAATAGGTTGAGAATTAGAGAGAGTCTATGTTTGAAGGTTTAGGGGAGATTTCGCAGAGGTAAGCTTGCACTGCAGAGAAGCTAGGCAAGATGTGGAATGATATCATGATGTATCTATTGTAGCGCAGTGCGCAAGCCTGAGATGAATTGCATGAAGAATAATAAATAAGCCGATCATTTTGGATGTAGCCCAAGGATTGGGTGAACCACATTAAATTCAGTGTCTGAATGTGTCTTTTTATGTGATTGTTCATGGATTTTTTTGTTTATGCATGATTAGATCTAGCTCTGTTTTTTATATGAGTGATGTGCAATAATTATAACTGTTCCAGTGAATGGTCTATGTTACAGTCTGCGTTATAATGGTGTTTCATAATTGAGGTTACTAATTAATAAAGGGATAAGAGACACATGATATATAAGTATCAATGAATATGTTGATTACCTCACATCCCCTCATCTCTGCAGAAACTTGATTCCTGTAGTCCCAATAGATACCTCAGGTGAGACTTCACTTGCATGCAGGTAATGCTGAAAGGGCCAATATCTGAAGGGTTGTTTTGGTTAGATAACTTGAACCTAGGATATTACAATCACACGCCAACAATCGTCTCACCTTTGAGTCTATGCTAACCACCTCACCACTAAAGGGAAGGGAGGGGGCAAGGAAATAAGGAAGGTCTGCCTACTAAAAAATGATATCGAGATACCCTTAGAGGTGTCGAGCCTGACGAAGGAGTATCCATGGTCAATTCTTGATGTTGGCGAGGAGTATCTCCATGGTCGATTCCTGTTGGTCTTCAAGATTGGTAGCAGAAGAAACACAATGGAGGAAACATTAAGAATACCCACACAATCATTAGTTAAAAAGATTTATAGTATTTTTAAGTTTATTATCTTAGTTATTGCAGGATTGCATTAGATTCAATTTCACAGACTACAGAGGCTCTCAAAGTATCTTATTCCGACAAGAGAAGCATACCTAGGAGAAAGAGAAGCAATTGCTTCAGTCAAGTACATGACTATATTTGACAGGTTGGATAGGGAACCATTAATGAGTAAAAAAAATAGCAAACTTGGCTATTGCAAAGGCACTAGCTCATGAAATGCACTTCAATGCAAGGAATGCATCACATTAAAAATAAATTTCTTGGCCAAACATGGCTTGATAAGTGAAAATGAAGATATGAGCATGGGTCGAGCTCAACTCTCTGTGGCCTTTTTTTTCTTTGAAATACACAATGGGCCAGGTTCTTTAGCAAAATATGGAGTGAAATATGTTGATATTATGGTAGTTGTGGGATGCATTTACCTCCACGTGTAACCCTGATGAGAATATAATATTCCGGGAAGCAAGAAGAAACCCTAAAGCATTGAACATAACCCTAGAAGACAAGTCGGCTCAAGGAAATATTTAATATTAAGTATTTAGGCTCCAAAATGAGAAGTCGGCCCTGACAACTCAAGAAAATAGTATAAATACAAGTAGCCAGACCTAATTTGGTACATAGCTCAAAATTTCAGCAGTGAAGAAGTGCACACTGTAGAAACTGTGCAAGTGCGCAAGTCTGGGGAGTAGCTGCAACTGCAATTACTGCAATCTGTATTCTCGGTTTAGGCTCAGACTTCTTATTGGTTATGGTTGGACTTTCTGATCAATCTTGGTTATATTTTCTTGGTGCATTAACCTTGGTTGGCTATTGGTTTTCTTCCAGAATCATTCTCTGTCAAGGTTAAGGTGCTCGGGGGTGGCTTTGGCCTATGGTTGGGTGACAATATTGCTATATTTTCTATGGTTAAACAAGCACATCCATTATTTCTAACAGGTTATGGGCCCACACTATCTTCAGACAATCTAACTACTGGAAGATAGATTGGGAGGATTTGCTCAGTTACAGTTGCAGTTGCAACCAATTGTTTTTGCAGCAACGAAACCCTAACCCTCTTGTTGAGGCACCTTAAGTGAAGATATTGATCTAATTTCTGGATAGCCTAGTGCGCGCTATCCTAGCACACCTCCTGGTACTCTCAGAAAGATAAGACGTCAAGTTTGAGTTTTTGGTCAAAGGTTGACCAAGTCAAAGAATTTATGACTTACTCTATGAAGTCAGAAAACAAGTTAGAAGGAGATTTTAACTTCAAAGCATGGAAGACAAGAATTTACCTCACCCTTGCCAAGAATAAAGTGTTGGATATCATGAAAGGAAAGATCGTGGAACCACAATTCGAAGAAGGAAAAGAGAAGCAACCTCATAACGTTGCAGTTATGGAGAAGTTCAAACACAATGACATCAATTCCATGAGTATCATAGTGGACTCTATAAAAGACCACTTGATACCCTGCATATCCCATCTTGACTCATCTAAGAAGATGTATGATGCCCTAACAAACCTCTTCTCAGTTAGAAACATTGGACAAGTAATGATTCTGAAGAATGAGCTCCGTGACATGAAAATGAATGATGATGACAACATACCATCATATTTTGTGAGAATCACTCAGTTAATAGATCAACTACAAGATATTGAAGAAACCATTTCAGAGAAGGAACTGGTAAATATAGTACTCAATGGTCTTCCCAAGACATGGGATGCATTTTCCGCAAGCATGAACACAAGGAAGGAGTATCCCACATTTGAAGAACTTTAGACTTGTTGTGCACAAGAAGAATCAAGGATTAGTTCAAAAGAGAATCCCCAAAAGAAATATGATGATAAAGCCTTCACAACAAGGTTCAAGAATTTCATGAATAAAAATAAGTTTGGCTCAAGGAAGAAACCAAATCAAGAGAAAGATATGTCAAAAATACAATGCTTCAACTGTCGAAAATATGATCACTACAAGAATCATTGTCCCGAGTTAAAGAAAAGGAAGGAAACACATGAAGCATCAGTTGCCAAAGAGAGGGAACCCTCAAACAATGTTAGGCAGGATAAAACATATTTCTTCTTCTAAGACAGGGTAACAATATTCTTCATAATTCTTGTACATACCATGTTTACATAGTTCTTGTACATCTATTTCTTAGAAGATAATATATTCAAAGAGAAACAATACCTATGGAAGAATAACAAGATAAGGATTTCCATCACGATGACTACAAGTCAAGCAATACACATGAAAAGATGAAGTACATTGAAAATCCTTGGTAACAATTCATGTGGAAGCTATTAACATAAGTAACAGCTGCAAGACAAGTTGCAATTATAATCAAACTTGAAGAAACATGGAAGAAGTTAAAAAAGAAAGAAGTCAGCAATCAAAAGGAAATTAGAAAAATAATTGTGACACTTTGCAGAAGGTAATAAGGATGTAGACGGAAGCATGGATTCTCCTAGATGAACGAAGCCGATTATATAATTCCAAAAGAAGAGCATGCATTCATGCATGAAGCAAGGAGATAATCCTAAATAATATGATCCATTGAGGATTATGAAGTATCTATCCACGTTCCCATCAATGGTAGTAGTCATGAAAAGCAACACATGTTCAACTTGACTTTAGAAGAAGTCTTCTTCAAAAATAATCCTTAAAGTATCCCTGGTTGCCCATCCACATCCATGATCCTATGATGAAAGGAAGAAGTTGGAATCTTCAGGGCATGGAATCTATAGAAAACTCCATGAACCCAAGAGCTAAAGAGAAACATGAGGATGAACATGAAGATTCCAAGAGAGAAAGAAAAGCCAGAACGACTAGTCATTATATCAAGAATCACAAGACTAGCAGCTTGGTTTGAACCCACAAGTAGAAATCAAGCAGAAGAAATAGAAGTTGTGATGAAGAACAATGTATGAAAGACTTATGAATGGAAGCATTGTGAGATTCAAAACTAGAGGTCCTCCCATATGGAGGGAGAATACTATGATGATAACTTGTTCCAGTAAACCAGACATACCTCTACCTGAGTCATTATATCATCCGCAATATCCATGGGTTGGAGTTTACATCATATGAATGCAAAGACTGTTCTGCAGATAAATTGAACAAGAAGCGTATGTAGAGAAACCTCAAGGTTTTGAGGTATACTAGAAAGAGACCCTTGTATGTAGATGAAAGAAGATCTTGTATGGATTCAAACAACCTGGTGCAAAGCCTCTCATTCACAACAGAAGCGTGGTGAAAATTTTCTATGACAAAGATCAGAATGGTTACTCAGAAGTTCAGGATGATGGATTGCCAATCCATGACAAACTCTCATGATGAAAGAAGAAGTGCCACTCAGATATGTTTTAGTTTGAGCCTTGCCACGATGTCATGAGCTAGCAGGAAAAAAAGTGTTGAATCCAACCATGATATACTGTAATGACCAAAGCTATATGAATCCTTCAGAGAAAACAAGTGTTCTAGACAGATTGAAGTCAATTTAGATCGAGCATTACATTCTCCGTGATGAAGTCCAAAAAGGAGAAGTGGTTCTCCAATATATCTCCACAGATGAGCAGATCGAAGATATTTTGGTAAAGCCTCTGTCCAAGATGGAAACAACTTGCGTATTCAAGAGAACAAGATGGAGCTTGTGGAGACGACTTCCTTATTTAAAAAGTAAGAGATTACTCCCAGGTTGGGAGGGAGCACTAATGTGTTATTGATTTATGGACAATCATTTTTTAGTTCGAAAAACGGTCCAGGATGAGCAGTTCCTTTCTAGTTCAGAAAGTGGTTTGAGATTTCTGACGGACATGCATTTTCCAGTTCGAAAAATGGTCCAGATCGGACGGTCATTTTCGTAATGAAAATGGTTCGATAGATTGTTGATGTACTATAAACAACGATTCCCCTTGTAGACAATGTGGGGGAATGGTCTAGGATAATATTTCTTCTTGGTAGTCACTCTCAGTAGTGGTCAAGTAGAATGGTTTGCCTCGTTGGGAATTCATTCTTTCGAAGTTCACAGTTGTGAGTAGTTTCGAAGAATGGTCTATTTTGGAGGTTGGTGTAGGACAAGAATTTCCTTAGGAAATGGTTCGGACATTCATTCCCTAGGACAGACTCATTCTCTCTACGTTTAGTGCCACGTGAATGACCCAATTAGGTGAATGGTCTAGGTTCAACAATCAGGGACATACATTCCCTAGGGAAGACTCATTCTCTCCAGGTTGCACTTTGTTTAGTGCCGGAGGAATGGCCCAGTTAGGTGAATGGTCCATTTAGGTAAACGGTCCAGGCTCAGAAATCAAGACATTTATTCTTCTATGCTTGAGAAGAATAGTCCAGATATATCATGGCTGATGTTTTACTTTCTGAGGGTAGATGCTCTTCCAGATCTCACAGATGTAAGTGGAAGAATGACCCGAATGACTCAGTTTATATCATGATATTGTTCTTTGTGCAGGTTGATATCAGATGATATGATTGTTGGATAGTAGATGTATGCTACTATGGTGGATGTGTTCCACTGTTTGTGACTATGTGCCACTGATTAAGTAGCCGTGTGCTACTTGGTGTGGTAGTGTACCACTGGATTGTAGTTGTGTACTACTATGGATAGACACAATTGTGTTCTATTGAATGACATTGTTTTGATTTCCATATAGACTATTAGTAGTGTTGAAAATGATTATCATCTAGATGGATAATCAATGTGCTTGTGGACAGACATTCTCCAAGAAGAGAATGGTCCAGATAGAACAAATTGTTGGTGGATAGGTATTCTCTATGTGGAGAATGGTCCAGGTTGACAGTTTGTTGACATGACATGGACTATTATTTTCCTAAGGCACAATTTGTGGCCCGATTAGGAAAATGGTTCAGGACCAATATTTTCTAAGGCATATAGGTTGAGACGGATCTCTATGGTACATATGACTTGATTAGAAAATAGTCCTAGATTTACATTCCTATAGGAATGGTCTCTATAGTCCATGGCATAGCCTTTAGCATCTGTTGGGACAGTCATTCTTCTAGGATGTATGTCTGGATTAGAAGAATGATCCTTGTATCACTATGTGGAGTGAGTGACTTATTAGGCATCATGCCTAATTACTCAGATGGAGTATGGATTCTAGAGATGATGCAGTTGATGCTATCAGATGATAGTGGCAATGATGCTCGTGATCTAATCATGAGATAACATGTACAATTATGATGATGTTACCGGTTGAATGGTATGTTTGTGCTCAAGACCATTACCTTCAACACCTCCCTAGCTGGGATGGAGTGTTGATATTATGGTAGTTGCGGGAGGACCTCCATGTGTAACCTCGGCGAGAATATAATTACATGTCAAGAATATAATATTCCAGGAAGCAAGAAGAACCCTAAAGCATTGAACATAACCCTAGAAGACAAGTCGGCTCAAGGAAATATTTAATATTAAGTATTTAGCCTCCAGAATGAGAAGTCGGCCTAGACAGCTCAGGAAAATAGTATAAATACAAGTAGCCAGACCTCATTTGGTACACACAGCTCGAAATTTCACCGGTGAAGAAGTGCGCACTGTAGAAACTGGGCAAGTGTGCAAGTCTAGGGAGTAGCTGCAGTTGCAACTATTGCAATATGTATTCTTGGTTTAGGCTCAAACTTCTTATTGGTTATGGTTGGACTTTCTGATCAGTCTTAGTTATCTTTGCTTGGTGCATTAGCCTTGGTTGGCTATTGGTTTTCTTCCAGAATCATTCTCTGTCAAGGTTAAGGTGCTCGGGGGTAGCTTCGGCCTATGGTTGGGTGACAATATTGCTATATTGTCTATGGTTAAATGAGCAAATCCATTATTTCTAACAAAATATACCAACACAAGACTGAGAATGAGGTTGCATCTAAATAGAACTGAAGTTGACTGATGGTCTTGCAAATATCATGCATCTGAAACCCTAAGCAGAGAGGCTTTTGGGCCTATATCAACATCAAATAACAGGGGCAAGCTAGTTCAAAAACCACAAAAAACACATGCATGACTTGGAAATCTCTTAAGATGGTGGATAGATGGGAGATATAGGTCATGATTTCAAAAAATAAACATACCATGTAAATTCTATCATGCAACAAACAATAATCCAAAAACAATTATAGAGTTACCTCTAAAAAGATGCGCATAGAGAGCTCGAAGTCCAAAATCCTTCACGACCACCAAGAAAAATTTCACAACTATACTTGGAGTCGAAGTCCAAAATCTTTCACAATCACCAAGAAACATTTCACAACTATACTTGGAGCAAAATGCAATGTTGGTGACACTATGGTATCTCGGAGAATGATTTTACATAGGTAAAATTATCACATGGATGACAAGAAAGATGGGCTTCGACCAACTTCCCCAAAAACCACAGAGCTCAGAATCAGTGAGGTTGAACCAAGTACAAAATGACCAAGTGATGGAAAAAAGTGAGGGTGGAGTAAGTCTCCAAGAAATGAGGTTGATCAACCATTGTTTTGAAAGGAAAATAGAACCAAAAATTATAGACGACAGGGGCTCTAGGGTTAATTGTTCTCATATTATTCTTCTCTGTTCAAAAGTAGCTTCTCCTTGGTCGACTTATCCCCGTCTAGACTGGTGACCGGATTCCCGTTTTGGAATTTCAGTACCCTTAGACTCAAAAGCTAGCCCTGACAAAGCATAGACAAAGTTGTTGCTTGTCCTATTTAGTAATTATCTTTTCTTAAAGAAAGAACATACAATTGCATATGGGAATTTTCTTTGTTGCTATGATTTTTCTATTCTGGTCTACATAAGTCCATTTCTGCATTGAAGGAGTCCATTTCTACATTGAAGGAGTCCATTTTTGGCTTGAAGAAGGAAAAACGTGATGAGACTGTATCCACTATGTTCTAATGTATTTATACATGTTGTGGATCCCCACATATCTTGAATAATCCTGGTAAATAGTTTCTTGTCGTGCTTCCTACCATCCCTCGTCGAGCTTCATGGAAGCGAACCCACCGTAGAAGTTCCCACCATTACTCATTTCATTGACAATTGGTATGTATATGCATTTATCTTTGCCTTATGCTTTCCCAGGGAGTGAATAACTTTGATGTGGCAGCCTTGGAGTCATTGATGAACAAAATTATAACATATTTTATTATGTATTTGATAAAGTTAAAATTAAATAATTCCAAATTTCTCAATTCCTACATTCATGAAGTATGTGGATGTGATAAGGGGTAGCAACGTGCTAATGTCTTGATCTGCAGGGTTGAAAAATTGATCATATATGGTTTCGTTGACGCTTCTATCAATGGCCAAAATCCAATTTAAATTTGAATATTCTTCCTCAACAATCTTGCACATTTATTTCATGTAATTCTTGCAATTGAGTTGTGTCTATCATGCGGTGTGTACCCTTATCTTCGATCTGATAAGATTCAATCTAATTTGTAGGACATATTGAGTATGGAGCAAGTGGTACATATGTGCTAGGTTTTCATAAAGCATAAGGACTCAACACCAAGAATAGTGTTGCAAGCACCATCTACCATCATCTCACAAGTTGTCATGGGTTGCACATCTTTCTTGATATGAAAGAATTTCACATGGGAAATACTGTCTACCTTGCAATCCAGAGAGCCATTGACTATGTTCATATTGCCCTCTTTTCTAACCATTTCATTGATTCATGCTAGTGCACTTTCTATTTAACTTAAGAGGAAAGGATTTATCATCTTTGGAGTAGAAGCTAGTTCCTGGTCTACTTAGCTATGATATGATTAATTTCTATTACCAATGTATTTGAACGAGGTCTATAACTTAGTCTAATCAAGTTTATTAGTTGTAAAAAAAGTGTGGCTTCTCTGTTCTTGCTGGAGTTGCATATGTACATGTCAAATTGTTGTTTCTTTTCCATTATTGTTATGGGAATCAAGAAGAGTTGAGATAAATAATGATTTTCGTGTATAAATTCAATTTGAGCATCAATAGTTTTTGGGTTATTGTAATAGAAGTTTGAGAATTCACGAGTTTCTCAGTTGGTCCACTTTGTTTTGGAATTTTATGTTATTACTTCAATGTGTGTATTAGTTTACCTTCTAGGTATGACCGATCTTTGATGTTTTTAATGCTAAAATTTAGTTGGCCTCACAATATGTTTCATAATTTTGTAGTTGGGTTTTAACAACTCTATGTTTAAATTCATGAGAATTTCAATTTGGTGCTACTGGGTGGGTTTTGATATTTTATGGGCCTTAGCCTTTTATGTTTTTATTGCTATTCTTAATGCGAAGAAGCTATGATATCTTTGGTGCATTAATCATTCTCTGTTGATATTTTAATGGTTTTATTTGGGTTGATAATTATTAGAAAATTTGAATCTAGTATTGGTGGGTCTATAGGATTCTCCTATAAGCCCGTTAATAGTTTATGCTAGGGTTCAATGTGGGCGTTGATGTTTTTTCTATTAATGTTTGTGCTCCATTTTGATCTAAAAGAGTACCCTTATGACCTAGGTTAAAAAACATTTTCCGAGTTCAATACTTTTAACAACTTTGGTACTTTTATTCTTTTGTAGCAGAAGTAGAAGGCAGCAGAGAACATAAGAGGTGGAGACTCAAAAAGATAAAAAATGCATAGACTTAAAAAAATACAAAATGCGTAAAAAAAACCAAGGGATCCAAATCGATCTAAAAATCCAAAGATAACTTTATTTGCTTTTATGTGAGATACCTTGCTTGAAAGATTTTCTAATGATCAAAATATATACTAAATGGTTAAACATAATTGCAGTGTTGAGGTCTTGAATTATGAACTTAGCATGGTACTTTTGAGTATTATGTTCTTACAACATGAATGTATATGTAGTATGCACAATAGAAACATGAATAATTTGAGGCCATTATTAATTTAGTAGCCTTGGAATCAATGTTAAACAAAATTATAACATATTTTATTATGAATTTGATAAAAATAAAATTTAATACTTATGAAACTTGTGATTAATTAATACTTTGATGTAATTATTAATTAAGTTAAATATAACATCACACCCATCCTGCAAATGTAAGTGTACTTATCATAATCAAAATTATAACATATTTTATTATGAATTTGATAAAATTAAAATTAAATATTTATGAAACTTATGATTAATTAATACTTTGAGGCCATTATTAATTTAGTCAAATAGAGCATCACACCCGTCCTTCATATGTGAGTGGAACTAAAAATATTAATTATATGTGAGTGGACCTAAAAATATTAATCTTAAAACATGCCAACACAAATTTATAGTGAGAAGCAGATCTTTGCATCAAATTGAACCAAACCAAGCATTCAAGCCTATTCTCTTTTTCTTGAGGACGGCCACCAGGTAAGTTATTTGTAGTACTAGTATTGCATTATTCTAAGAACTACACTGACATTTTTAAAGACCCTAATTTGTAGAACAACTGGTAGTAATTAGAAAGAACATGAATGTTCTCTGCTATTTAAAATATTAAATTATATTCATATTTCCATGTTGTGTGGATGTAATTGTAGACACGAATCAAGATATATGATCTAGGGTCATAGTCGTGGAATTTATGCTACAAAATAGTAGGCTAATATGGAAGAGACATTATACATAAAGATTATCAAATTAAAAAGGTAAAAAATATGGGTTGGGTGAGATCTTAAAATGCCTAGCTCAAATAGAGAGGAAAACCCAACTGAAGGTCTAGTTAAAAGTGGAATTCCTAGACACTAGATAATTGTGAGTAGATTCAATTATTTAAAGCTAATTTGGCAATCTGGCAGTGCTATGGAGTATGCATATGCTCCCATCATTGCTACTATCATTCTAGTATTCACTAGCAAGGAGAATACTAAATGCCAATTATTTCCAAGCATTTAAATGCCAAAGAGTTCGCAGTAAAAATTACAAGCTCATTTCACAATTGCTTCTCTCTTGTGTCTACCGAGAACAACTATCGAGAATTCATGGTATGTCCATCACTTCAAATAAATAAGGTAAAATGCAAAGCAAAAACCTTGAAGTGAATAGTATATGGGCTTTCTATTTTATGAATAGTTTTATTTATTTTATTTTTCATGTGGGCTTTGAGTTTTTCTTTATCCAGAATTGCTTGGGATTAGCTTTAGCTAGAATTGTTTGGAAGCGTTTTATTACGTTGTTGTTGTGTAAAGGAGTTATTTGTAAAAGACTTATTTGGTTTTATGAATTTGGTTGTGAAAATTACTCTTGGAATCTAAGTTTTCACAGTTAGACATAATGTTGATAATTTTTTTTGGATAAACATCGTGTATCTGGTTTTGAAATTTCCAACGTTTCGAGTGGACACTCCACCCATCGTCAGGGACAACAAGAAGCTCATAATGTTGGAATGTCCACTCGAAATGTTGGATGTTTCAAAACCAGGTACACAATGTTTATCCAAAAAAATTCTCAACAAAATTACTCTTCTTTTGGATGTTTTTTTTAAGATCTGGCTTGTTCGATTCTTGAGGAGGATGTATTTTTGTTGAATTTAGATGTCTATATAGGGAATTTAGTGTATTCTGGATTCCATTTGTGAGAATTTATGAGGGTTTAACTTCCTTTCAAAAGTTATGTAGGTTTTGAGCCTTTATTTATTGAGATTTGATTGGGAAGTTGGTATTTTCAAAATACATGATCATAGCATGAGAGAAAGAGACACATGAAAAATGTATTGTTTACTTAATGGAGGAGTTATCAAATACATTTCCATAAAAGAGACACACAAAGAATGTATTGTTTACTTAATGAGGGAGTTATCAAATACATTGCCATATGTAACTACCTCCTCAAATAGACTATATTTAATGTCGGGTCAAGATTCTAACCTCTCAATCAAAACAAAAAGTTTGTGTCAGATTCATCATCATTCTTATTGTCATATAAGTCTTTATCACCCGAATCCTAAATCATATTACAATGCTGCTTCTTTTTCACGACTTTAATTTTAGTACATCAACTTCTCATATTTTGTGATCCCATGCTCGATGTCCTGATTTGATCTTTTAGTGTTGTTGCCTTCAAATTTTCTACCTTAGTGATGTTTCCTTTATTAAAAAGAGACTTTATTCAACCTCCTCTTTTGCTACTCATTTTTCCTCAGCCATATGGGTTGAGATCATGGTCCCTAAGGATTGTGAGGGGATTTGACTGAGAATGAACACTAACTTGTTATAATATGTGGGAAGACCTATTCAATAACATTGCTTTGTCATCAACTTTTTCAACCTCAATGTCTACTTCAACCAACTGCATCATTTCTTTCAAGGTGTTTATATGATTAGGCATGGTTTCATGTTGGCCATCCTTAAGCCAAAGATGTGCTTCTTTAAGGTAAACTTGATGCTTTGTGCTTTTGACCCAAACAACTTATTTAATTCATCTGTAACTTATTTGGAACTTTTATCCAAGTCCAGATGATGTAATTGTGTATTAGGCATTCCAAATCCAATAATAGATTCAACTTTATCATCCTTTATAGTCCATCCAACTAGTTTATCTCATTAAGAGGGTTTTTCATTATAATCCATTGAGAATGATCCATATTGTCAAGTTCATTACAATTTTAATTCGATTTTATAGGTATGAAAGTTTCATATTTTTCATCTTTTCTAACATAGGTTTCTCTATTTTCAGAAAGAAAAACAACAAAAACATTTTATTTGTATAATATCGCTCTCTGTTTTATGAAGAATCTTCAAGAAAAAATAAACACCTCCAGGTTTTCCTTTGCCCTATGTGCATATGAACATGTTCTAGGGAGATTGCATGTGCAAAATTCTTGCCTGGTATTTTCAGATATTTTCCCTAATAGGGCATCATGTTTGTTGGGATATGCAAGCATTTTCAAACTTTCAAAGCCATTTCTTATGGCGATGGTAAGCCCTATCATCTTAGTTCTAGTCTTATAACATGAAATTGTTATTGAAAGCATTGTTTGTAGAACTACTTATAAAAAATACGGCATATGTCTGCATCACAATCCTGCCTTTATTCCTTAATGAGAATGATATTGCTACTGCATATACAAGTTGTTGATCGAGGATTATGCTAATAAGTCAAATTTTATGCTGCTAGGTATTTCAGTCTATTGTTTCCAAATGATTCACTGCATGGCCTTGTATTGCACCCAGATAATTCATTGCTTGACTCCAATTTGTTTGCCAAATTCTTCTTCTGTCTTCATGTAGATTGAGTTGTATACATTTGAATTTTGTATTTTGTCTGGTTGTTGCCACTTAGAATAATATTTTCTCCTCACGTGATTTTTCTTCATATGCTATCCGACCATTTTGATTTCTTATAATACTTTGTCCTCATAATTTTTCAAACTCTACAACTTTGTCCTCATAATTTTCCAAACTCTACAACTTTAACCTTATAAAAAATTTAATAAAGTATTCCCTTCTTAATCCAATCAACCTTTGAAACTTGGACCTTCTTCTGTATCCCAATCCATCATAACATGAGATAGGACATACAAATAATGTATTGTTTAGGTATTGATTTCATACTTCTATTGGTATTTTAAAAACACATAATCATAACAAAATAGAAAGAGACATAAAAAAAATGTATTAAATATTTATTTAACAAGGAGTCATTGAATAGATCACCATAATCTTTTTTTACACGTGAAGTGATAAGTTATTTAACTACCTCTTTAACTGACCTATATTTAATGTTGAGTCATTAACAATTATATTGACCCTCTAACATTAACATTAGGACTCCTAGTAACACTTTATTGCATTTTACTACTTTAAAATGAGACTGGCCTTTGCTTTGCTATTGTAACTGGTCTAGAGTGATTTTTTTTTTTAATTCTTTGTTGAATGCAGTTTGATATATTTGGAGTTGTTTGCTAAAAAGTTTTAGGGTTTCATAGAATTTAATGAAAATTCTCTTTTTTATTTGAGAGAGTGGTTGGATTCTAAGGTTTTAACTTTTGGTAGATTGTATAGGAGTCGTTTAGGTAGTTTACATGATGGATGGGATTTTATTTTTTATTTTTTTTAATTTCTAGAAGGTTTTCTATGCTATGGACCATCTACATAAATATTTGTATGTTTTATGAACTTTGTATTAGAAAGCATCTATAGTTTCTTTATGAAATCTCTTGATTTGTTGAGGAATGTTTTAGAAAACTTGCATAATGTTGCTAATGTCTTTTAGGTATGGAATGAGTATTATAGGCAACTATTTTCTCCTAATGCTCTTTAGGTCTTGAATGAGTATTATGGGGAACAATTCAATCAAATTTAAAGGCATTCTTTGTCTTTCATTAATCTTAGATCGATTTTTTTCTATTGGTAGATTTCCATGGTATGTGAACAATATATTTAATAAATATAGAGAGAGTTGTCTCCAAACACTAGGCATGATGATCCCTTCCTTTGACTAACATCCTTGGAAAACATCATAATTCGACCTAATATTGACATATGTCGAATCTCAACCATGATAAGCACAACCTTGTTCGTTAGCCTAATTAAGAAATTATAGGCAGGGACTAGCTGCTTCACAAATATTTCCCTAGTTATAGTTAATATTTTGATATGATGAATATACAATATGATATCATCTAAAATGTTTATTTTTTCTTCTAAATTTCACTAATATAATGTATATAATTGAAAATTAGTAAGATTTTAAAAAATCTCATAATTAAATAATTTTAATGAATTATATGCTACATTGAACTTTGAGTTTAATTTAAGTTCAATTTTAGGGAACTTTAGAGAAATAATAATGCTAATGACTCATTAATTGAAAAATGTGATACAGATTCATAAAGTGGAATAGGTGAAATCTCTTCTTGATTGAGGTATGAAAAGAGAAAGAATCTAAAGATAAAGTGGAATCAGAATCACTTGAAGTGAGATGAATAACACATTAATTGAAAATCACAATGTAAACTCATAAAATGGAATAGGTAAAAGAACTTATAATTGAATACCATGGTAGAATAACACAATAGTAATGCTTATTATGCTACTTAAAATCACTCATGGGATTTTTTTTTTCAATGCAAGGTGTGCAAGGTGTATCAATACGTAGGTTTAATGTCGAGAAAATAATTTGTATTGTGTGATACATATGATTATTTAAACCATCATAGATTAATCTTAATTCCAAATTTATCATGGGTTGAGAGGGACCAAACCTCTTGAGGTGTAAACCTTTCCTCAAGGTGAAAACCTTTTCTTAAGTTTTTACAATATAAAAAGTTTTGCACCTCCAAAGATTTAATTCCTCTTAGCGCATGGTATATCCCAAGTTAAAATGTATCTATGTTAGTTTACAATCATTTAAGAAAAAATTGGTACATTTTTAATTATTGTTGTACTCCATACCACTCAATTTTGTAGTGCCCTTTGAAGGATGAGGAATTTATGATATTGAAGTTCAACTTCTTATCTCAATACATTTCATCACAAAGGTAGCTTGTCAAGTTGGTGGTTAGATTTATTGAGTAGAATCTTATAAGTTGACCACAACCAGTAGCTACATATCAATTGGCTAGAATGTTATACATTGAATTACAAAGGTAGCTTGTTATGTTAGTTGTTGGAGTTCTTGAATATAAACTTATGAGTTGGCTATAGCTAGAAGTTGTGTATGAATTGGGTGTAATGTTATTAACATTTCATATTTTCTTTATTGACCCCCTTGCACACACACATGATTTTTAACTTTAGATTAGGGTAGACATTGTAAATTTTTTATTTACTTAGTATTTTATATATTTGTAAAAGTGCAATGTGCTAGCTTAATATTTTATATATTTGTAAAAGTGTGATGTGTCAGTTTTAGGTTGAACATGAAAGGAATTACATATCTCCCTCATACTAGGTTGTAGAAATCACTTCTCAGAGCAATAATGTTTTGAAAAATGTGCATATGAAACAAGTAGAAAGGCTTAGGCCCGTGAACATTTAATGAACTAAAGAAGGTACATATTTCTATCTTGTTTTTATAGCTATCTTTTGCTCTCTATATGGAATATTAATTCTATTATTAACTTGTGATTATTTAAATCATTCATGGAAGAACATAAATATGGAACAAGTAGAGAGGTTTATGCCTTTCAACATTTTATGAAATCTATTAGGTCTTGGTTGTATAACAAATGGATGCACACATTTCACTTAGAAAATAAAATCGTTAATCACTTGCATAAACATAACAAAATCATTATTCCAAAATGAAAAATAATATTACACATTAGGTAGAATATAAACAAAAAGTCACGTATCATAAAAACATTGCGAAGTGTCCTACATAATACAAGCAGTTGGCAAAGTATATGATCAATGTAAAAAATGTATAAGTCTTAGTGAAGTAGTATTAATAATTTCTCAATATCGTCAGTAAAAACATAAGTAGTACATGCCAATATAAATGAGCTTATGCTTGTGATCATGATCATAAACAATAATAAAAAAAGTGTTTATTGTGGAGGAATGACACATGGATGAAACAAATCAGTAGTACATGCAAATATAGATGAAACAAATCAGTAGTACATGCAAATATAAATGAGCTTACGCTTGTGATCATGATCATAAACAATAATAACGAGAAGTCTCTATTGTGGAGGTATGGCATGGGGATGTAGATGTGTTTGATGTGCATGTACCACATAAATATAAATGCATAATAGTCCTGAATTATTTTTAAAATTGAATGTTTCATAACTTAATACAATGTTTTATAAACCTATGAACTCATTCATTCATTCACATATATATATATATATATATATATATATATATATATATATATAGAGAGGTTCACATTTGTATGATTTCATCATTATACCCTTTGGTGAGCCCCCTCTATGTCATGGTGAGGACAATGCATTTGTGGATTTTTATTTTATACCCTTTCTAATTGAGTTATTGTGCAACACTGCATTTGGATCCTCATTGTCAAGTTCATCTTCATCGATGTGGACAACCATTTCATACATAATAATTATGCAAATATGCTCCACATTATTGTGTAATGCATAATTTAATACAAAATAAGTATAAGATAATTGAAGTATATATGAAATATTAAAACATAAAATAAACTCATTTTTATAGTGCTTGTTTATTTGGTTGTTCAATGCATGATGCTAGCAAATCCAAGGTGGTAGTAGACTCTCACAAATTTCTAATAATTGCTAGCTTATATTTTTAAAAGTCAAAGAAACATTCATCATAATAAACTTGAATAATTGTATTTACAAAATCATATTTAAAATCATATTTTGTTGGAGATTAGAAATGCACATGCTATAGATTTCCATACAAGATTATCTTGAAATGATATAAAAATCAACTTGAAGAATTTGAAAACATGAAAAAATTGTTAAGAATTTGACAATCAAAACTAGGTAAGACAACTTGTAGTGCCTTGGAGTTCACTCTTTCTTATCATCATCTTGAGTTTCATGCAAGTTTTGTTAAGAAAAATAGTGTTCGTGGGCATTTTTTGACGCTTGTGAACCATCAAGAAACGAGCTCACCCACTAGCCACTCTAACATACACTAAACTATTGCCACTCTAACATACACTAAACTATTGAAAGGACTAAAGCATCATTATTTAATGAACAAATATAATTACTACCACATCATCATATCAACCTTATGGGTTATTGTTCATTCCTCTTATTATTATTTAACCTCTATAAGAGAAAGGCCTCAAATTCATACAACTTGAAAACATCATTTAACAACAACAAAGAAAATCAAGTGTTTATGAGTATCAAATATTACAACCATTACTAAACATGGAAGGAGTTCATTACATTCTTATAATATGACTTTATATATTCCTACAATGTTACAATAATCATGAACATGAAACATACCATAATTCAACTTATGCAACACACTAAATGCTATTATGAAAATAAGAAGGCATCATACTCAAGCCTCAACATATTGAATCCATAAGCTTATGTAAAGAAACAACCAAAATCACCTTAGCTCATATTAGATACAAGGAATATTTGCTATCAACAAGGCCACATACATTATGTGAGATACATCCTTATGCAATGATTTCACAATTGTTAATGTAGAAAAGGTGAAGATAGAAAGGTAGGCTATACAAGGATGCAACACAAAACTTTACTTAAGAATTGGAAACAAGAGTATGACAATATGGATTGTATTCAAGTGGTGAATACTTGTTTAGGTAACTTGGATATCATGTTACTCTGATTTCCTATTATTTCTTCACAGTGATATCCATAAAGCCTCCATATACACATGATCCATAGTTGTTCACCATATTCACTTTCTTCATAAGTAAACTGTAAGATGTTGTAACTCTATCAAATAATGGTAAGAATCATGTAAGTAAATGCATGGTTATGAAATAATTAGTGGATTTGAATCTAGTGATTTTGTGGGCATTAGGCTTGTATATATGCATGCAAAATGTGGGAATGATGATATTTCTCACAAATTTTATAAATGAATGCACCAAAATGTTGCATCATTGAGTGAAATTAATGATCAATATTTTCAAAATGGCCATCCTTATGAATCCTTTAACATCCTTCAATGAAATGACTTTCCTTTTTACAGAATTCAAGAGAACATTCACCATGGTTAATATTATGTGAGATACATTTGTGGGAACAAATTCATAGACAGGTATGCAAAACACATTACGTAAGATACTTGCTTGTGCAATGAATGCACAATCATCAATGTAGCAATAATGAAGATATATAGGTAAGATATATAAGATTCAACTTAAAAATTGACTTAAGACATTGGAAACAGGATTATGATAAGAATGGATCATATTCAAGTAGTGAAGAGTTGTTTAGGCAACCTGGTTCTCTCGACACTACAATTTCCTATTAGCTTTCCATAATGATATCCACATCCTTTTTGTATCCAATTGAGGCCTAATTAAGACCTTAATCATTATCTGTTACAAATATAGAATTCAAGAGAACATTCACGATGGTTTTCCATTGACTCATATGCTGACAAAGAAAAGGAACATAGTTTTATTGACCAACCCATAACTGCAAGAACCTAAAATGATCCATTAAGGATTACAAAAATTAGTACATCTAGGTAAGCAATTCAATGGTTAGTGTTCTACATGCAAGTGTAGATTTATTAGCTTTGGAATAAGGTAAGCAAAAGCATATTTATGCAATAAGAAGTGGAACTAAATGTAATTTTGTTGTGGGCATTGGGCTTGTGGATAGGTATGTCAAATGTGGGGATGTTAATATTGCCCACATATTGTTTTTATTGTAACCACCAAAGTTTTGTATGTAGTATAATTAAGGTAAATGAATATTCAATGAAATTTATAAACTTAGGTGGATGCTCATTGCAAATGGTTAAAACATTATATGATGATAGGTGTATAACATCTCATATACATTTCATCATAAAACATATTTCTACACCTTCTCCCTACCCATTACTTTCAACAATGTTTGATATGAAATATGAAGTCAACAAACATTCTTTTGAAAAGGAGAGGAGATTAGAGGTGGATGGACTTGAAAGGATTGGGTTTTATGAAGGATCACATCGATATGCTTGAGAATATTGCAGACTAAGATAAGGCATGTTTTGATTTCTAATGTTAAGTAATTTCGAATCAGAGTAAAATGGATTTGTATCTTAATTATGTAGTAAACCTTGGTAGATATAAGATACACTATGCCATAAAACTTCATAAATAAACCCTTAAAATACAAAGGTACCAAAACATTAACCATGAACAACACAAGAAATATAGAGAGAATAACACTTAAGGTAGGGTAACACCATCAAGCACTACTTATAGAAGGCATCACTCCACAAACCATGCTTGCTACAAGACAATACAATCCAATACACCTCCAGTACAACGATACTCATGTGTATTTATACTTTCTCATGAGTATTCCTAGGGGTCTATGCCAACTATCCCTTATTATTATATTATTTCCTTTTAATTACATAGTGGGCCTATTCCATTATTGTATGACCACATTGCATTCATTATCCCCTTGGGTTCCTCCCTAGGTACCCCATATTATCCTTCCTAGGTACATTACACTTCATCCCCCTTGGCATGTTTCATCCTTGATGTTGGACTATGATTGTCGTTAGACCAAAAAATGTAGGTGTTAATATCCACCACAATCACTAGAGTTAGGATCCACTAGAGGGGGTTAACCCATGTTGCAAAACTCATAGGAAGCGTTAAACCCAATGTTCAACAATATCCCCCCCAGTGCATGTCGAGCAAGTTTTGAAATTGAGACATGTCATTACGATACCATTTGTTGGACTACAATTTTTTTTAAACAAAAACCCATAGGTGTCAATATCTTCCACAATTGTTAGAGTTAGGATCCATGAGAGGGGTTAACCCATGTCACGAAACTCATGGTAAGCCTTGAACCCAATGTCCAACACTTGAAACATGGGAAGAAGCCATATAATATGACCTAATAAGCGATGTAGTCAATTGGTACCATGCACAAGAATCCATCCATCCTAGTGAAATGTGGACATGGGGTCCAACTATGGCATTTTCTTGATCTTAATTATGATTTCTTCTTGGGATCCATGTCTTCACCAATACTATTCTGATATATCCTTGCATTATTTTAGTCCTCCATGTACCTCCATTTTGGTTTCCTTTCTGGTTCCATGTTGATCCATAATAAGTTTATTGTCACTCATGCCCTTTCCTTCATGACCATTGTTTCTTTGAATGGTGGGGGTGGTGATATAAAACAACCTTAGCTATCGATTCTTCTTTCTTTGACTCTTCAACATCTGTTTCCTTTGAGACATTTAGTTTAGCTTCTTCCTATTTATGCCTTTCCTGGTGATTTTCTTCAAGTGATTATTTAGCTTCTTCTTCTAATTCAACCCTAGACTCTCCAATCGATGTGTCATTAGGTATTTCAATTTGTTTCCCTGCAAGGACTTCTACATGTGCCTTCTCGGACCCTTCCTATTTAATAAGCGAAATATCCTACAATGTAATTTTATCTTCCTTGTACTGAAGATTCAAAAATTTATTTTGCACATTAATATTAACTATACCAACTAAGTCCATCCAAGAATATCCTAAAACATTATCCACATCATCCATATCTATACCATGAAAATTTTAATGCAACACATATTTATCCATCATAATCTTCAAATCTTTAAAAGTTTGAACATTGTCACCCTCAACCAATGTGCTTTGAAAATTATTTGCGGGTACTTGCAATATTTTATCCAAGTTAACATTGATGAAGCTATGATTGCTACTAGGGTTAATATAAACAATGACCTTCTCTTGCTAAACACATCCATGAACCCGTAATATGAAGTTTGTGCATGAAAACAAACCCTTGGTTCTTTTATTATCCTTACTCTTGGAATGAGACCACTTGTCTAAATTTTTTTTTTCATATGTTCCGTTTGATAATTCCATTATATTATTAAAGTAAAATGACTTCCACCATATGGAAACATCTTCTATGAAACCTTTAATGTAGACAATCTTTCCACTTCTCTTTTCGTAATGAATTTTGGTACTGTTAGCACTAGAAGTCACCCTTAGATTGCATAGAAGGTAAGCCCAATACCCATCAATTTATACAGTAAATGTAAATAAGTTTTAAGAGGCCAAATGGAGAAGAATCAATGAAAATAACGTTCTAACTCAGAAATATGGACTAGCATGCGCAAGCAATTGAGGTCTTGGATCAACTTCAGTCAGTAAGTTGGAGTAAAGGTGAGTAGGAGGAAGACTTTGGTGAGAAAAGTGTAGAGGTACGCCATGAACATCAGGCCTTCCAGCAGCCTAAGGAAGAAAAACTTAAACACAAGATCCTCTTGGATTCAAATTTCAAGGAAACCGAAAGAAATCATAACAACATTATAATCAAACATTCATCATAATACAATCACAACAATCCATGTGAACCAGTCAATCATGAATTCTCTCAGTATAAGAGGAAAATAATATGGAGTAAAAAAGATGACTTAGATTAATCAAGAAATCTCAAATCAAGACATAACCAAAGAACCAATGTTCTTCATCAAAATATTACAATAGCAGGGAGCCTAGCTCAACCATTCCACCTTTAACAAAATATCAGAACTAACTGCTTATACTCAGAACTGCTGCAACCACCAGGAGTGTGATCAAACCATTGCATTCAAAGTTTTCAATCGACGCCTTCTCTGTTAGACTGTGCAGTCCTTCTTACATCAGATGCGAGCCCAACTCAGTGCGGGCTCTGTGAGAAAATCCATCCACCGGGGAGCTTTGGACTGAAAATCGGCCCCACGACCCTTCTCTCCACGCATTCCATTTATGGGGTGAGACGAGGTCTCAACCACCGCCCCCATTTCCATTAAATACCTTCATCAGGATCAGGACGAGGCCTAACACCCATGAATTTTCTAGGCGGTGCCCACGACTTCTTCGAGTCAATCCCGATGCCTCGAGGCCAAGAAGATCTTCTTCTGTGACCAAATACGAGTGATTTTGGCCTTTGGCGCAACTCCTCTCCATCGCTCCATATTCAATGTGACCTAGGGCCATGACCCTACACAATTGCAGGAACTACCAAGGGTGGTCTGAAAGAAAACCGCTTTTGTCCTCATAATTCACCCTGAACCGCCACATGTCCCTTTCTATAAACCACGGTTCTGATTGTGGCCCGCCCCTGAGATTTTAAAACGTGCACACCTTCTGACCCCGCAATTTGGCATGACCGTTGATCTTGTGATCTAAGATTAGGCCCTCTGATCAATGGCTTAGCTCTAGCACTTTTTAGATTGACGGATCAGATCTTCCCCTTCAAAACAACGGTCGATATTTTCTTCATGGATCGGCCTTCGGGAATTTCAATTCTCAAACTCCAATTTTCTTCTGCTACTTTTATCCGGAGTGAAGGATCTGGCGACGTGTGGCTCCTACTGATTGACGACTCAAATCTATTTCGAGACTTCGGGCCTTCGACCACTTTGGCAGCTTCAGCAAATTCAATGCTTTGACGGCTTCGTCTCTTCGGGTCTTCGGGACTTCTAAGCATTTCTCATTTCAAATCTCCCAAAGATCATTTACCTGAAGGCTTGGATCAATTTCCACCTAACCCCTTTAAGATCAACGGTTCATACTCACTTCGGGGCCTTTTTCTCGGGTGCTATACTTCGTGCAAGTTGGCACTCCCGAATGCCCATGAGCTGTTGATCTGGATTATTCTGGGAATATTCTCTGTTGAAATATTAAAACTACCTTCTGCTTATGCTTCAATCCCGAAACAAACTCCTAAGAAAGTTGTGCTTTGTGTTCATGGTTGCGGCCTACATGATCAAGAATTTGGACGACTAGCTATGAGTTGAGAAAACAGGGAGACCAGTGACTGAAACACAGGATGCGAGTGCTCACCCTTGGAGAAAACAAAGGGGCTTGGGGCCAATATTTCACTCAGGTAAGATATTTAAGGAAAACTAAGGTGCACAAACGAACAAGGGAAAACATAGAACGATTTACAAGATGAAGGGGGGAAAACTTAAGATTTGGTCTACGAAAAGGATAGAGACGAGGCAAGACTACATACTCGGGTATATCGACACACACCTATGGCCCTAAAAACCCTATGTGATAACATTTGACTCCATAGGGGATGACATGCTCCCTGCGAGCTGCCAAGAATGCACAGTTCTAGTGCCTTAGCTGTTGGGCTATGGAGTCTAGATCAAAAATTTCACTGAAGAAAATGGGGAGATATATGTACACTACTCTAATAAAAACGAAAAAAGGCACATGGGATCCAGAAGGATCTTATTTATGTATACTCCTAGACTAACCATTTTTTACAAAGTGCTAGGTGAAAGTGGACTTCAACCAGAGCCAGTCAAGTAACCTCCTAACTGAAAACTTATTTACTCTGTCACTGATCAAATAAAGATAACGAAACTGTGACAGCAAAATGATTACATTTTTCATCTCTCCTCCTAGTGCTAAAGGCAAGGTAAAGTTTGGAGGCTTCAATACCTAGAAAAAAGCAACTCCATGTACTCCCCTACAGGGTCATAAAATAAGGGATGAAACTTACTAGGTTGGTAACAAAAAACATGCTCTGTATTACAACTGCTCACATTCGATTCAATGTCTGTGGAAAGCACAGATGAGTGAAAGGCTGATGTAGGCTACTTATCCACTTCCTCTGTGTCTTCTATGATAATGTCAGCCAACTGAAGGAAATAAATCTCTTCATGTATATCAATGAATGGGTGCTTCTCCCTAACATGCTTCTCAATGTATTCTGTGGGCCCATGATGGTTGATTTGCACCCAATGATTTTCCTTACTAAATAAAGGAAAAGGATCTATAGTATGGTCCTGGAAATCCTTCATATCCACATCTGAATCCAATTCATAGCTGTCATACACATGATGGTTGCTCCCCAAGTCAACAAAATGTAAGGTAGGGATTTTCTCTTCTTCATCTGAGTACTCATCAAAGATGGGTGAGCACAAAACTATTTTATATTGCAAAGAAAAATGAGATACCTCTTGAGTCTTCTCTTCAATCGTAGGTGAAAATACATCATGGGAAACCTCTTGAAGGAAAAGAGAAGAATCCTCCTCCACAACTATCTCTTCTTTTACAACTGAGACAACAAGTGCATCAGGGGCAGAATATGATACATCTATGGCTATACAATCATCAACACTATCAACACTCATATCTGGAAGGCCTTCTTCTCAGAAAATAGAAAGAGAAAAGATTTCATCCACATTTACAAAATACTCGCTTCTATCCTCACTTTCTCTTTCAATCAGATCTTCACCAGACTCATCACACGAGGAAGACTCTATCATCTGTTGGATGTGGAATGCAAACGTCTTACAATAGTTATCCAAAATAAGATGAGACGAGTAAATATTCTCTTAATATGAATTAAAAGCATCATGAAAATCCTTCAAAGAATGGATACTAGCAGCAGGGAGAGATTGACACCATTCACGAGCATCCTCCTCTAAAGAAAATTTGAACATCTTGATCAAGACATCCTTGTGAAAGAAGCCATGTTCAAGCATTCATATATGCAATTTTAATAAGTTCTCACTAGGATGGTCATGCTTGCTTCCTCTGAATCTCGGAAGATAATCATCCCATTCATTTATAGCCGGCACTGGATGTGGATAACCAACGATGGGTGAGAAATTGAAGGGGGGAAATATCTTGGCCAAGATAGACTCCATAGCCTTTTGATTTGTATCCCTTCAGTGGAGTCACCAATAGATTCTACATATTGGATTCGTCATGGTGAAAGATAATCAGTCATAATTATGTGTCTAGATTTAGTTCACCATCTAAAACTGGCTCTCTATAATGTCGTTCTTCCCGGGGAGCTTTTCAATTTGGGATAACAACAAAAATCCTTCTTGAGAAAGATTTCCTTTCTTAATAATCCTCTCTGGGTCAGCTTCAAGTGTAGCCAGAGGCAGTTGTGGAGTAGACCTCGTGTGTCTGCCCTTCGAAGCCACAACTGAAATAGTGGAGTTGTCAGGTGCAAGCTGCAATCTTCAATGGTACTGATATATGATGCACCGTCAGAATCAAAGCTTCTTTGTCATTCTATCCCAGGGAAAAGTCTTCAATTCCTTCCCCATAAATGAAACCAGAAATGTTATCACTAGAAGTCACCCTCAGATTGCATAGAAGGTAAGCCCAGTACCCATCAGTTTATACAGTAAATGTAAATGAGTTTTATGAGGCCAAATGGAGAAGACTCAATGAAAATAACGTTCTAACTCAGAAATTTGGACTGGTATGCGCAAGCAATTGAGGTCTTGGATCAACTTCAGTCAGTAAGTTGGAGTAAAGGTGAGTAGGAGGAAGACTTTGGTGAGAAAAGTGTAGAGGTATGTCGTGAACATCAGGCCTTCCAATAGCCTAAGGAAGAAAAACTTAAACACAAATCCTCTTGGATTCAAGTTTCAAGGAAATCGAAAGAAATCATAAAAACATTATAATCAAACATTCATCATAATAAAGTCACAACAATCCATGTGAATAAGTCAATCATGAACTCTCTCAGTATCAAAGGCAAATAAGATGGAGTAAGAAATCTGACTTAGATTAATCAAGAAGTCTCAAATCAAGACATAACCAAAGAACAAATGTTCTTCTTCAAAATATTACAATAGCAGGGAGCCTAGCTCAACCATTCCACCTTTAACAAAATATCAAAACTAACTACTTATACTCAGAACTGCTGCAACCACTAAGAGTTTGATCGGACCATTGCATTCAAAGTTTTCAGTCGGCGCCTTCTCTTTCAGACTGTGCAAGCCTTCTTACGTCAGACGCGATCTCGGCTCAGTGCAGGCTTTGCGATAAAATCCGTCCACCAGGGAGATTTGGATTGACAATCGGCCCCCACTACCCTTATCTCCATCCATTCCATTTATGGGGTGAGACGAGGTCTCAACCACCGCCCCCATTTCCATTAAATACCTTCATCGGGATCAGGACGAGGCCTGACACCCATGAATGTTCCAGGTGGTGCCCATGACTTCTTTGAGTCAATCTCGACGCCTCGAGGCCAAGAAGATCTTCTTCTGTGACCAAATATAGGTGCTTTCGGCCTTTAGCGTAGCTCCTCTCCATCGCTCCATATTCAGTGTGACCTAGGGTGATGACCCTATGCAATTCTGCGATTGTGGGTGCTACCAAGGGTGGTTTGAAAGCAAACCGCTTTTATCCCCACAATTCACCACGAACCACCACGCATCCCTTTCTAAAAACCACGGTTTTGATTGTGGCCCGCCCCTAATATTTTAAAACGTATGCACCTTTCGACCCTACAATTTGGCATGATTGTTGATCTAGTGATCTAATATTAGGCCCTTTGATCAACGACTAAACTCATGCACTTTTTAGATTGATGGATCAAATCTTCCCCTTCAAAACAACGACCGAGATTTGCTTCGTGGATCGGCCTTCGGGAATTTCAATTCTCAAACTCCATTTGTCTTCCGGTTCTTTTATCCGAAGCGAAGGATCTGGCGACGTGTGGGTCCTATTTATCGACGACTCGGATCTATTTTGGGCCTTTGGCCACTTCGGAAGCTTCGAAAAATTCAACTCTTTGGCGGCTTCAGGTCTTCGAGACTTCTAAGAATTTCTCATTTCAAATCTCCCAAAGTTCATTTACCCGAAGGCTTGGATCAACTTCCACCTGACCCCTTTAAGATCAACGATTCATACTCACTTCGGGGCCTTTTTCTCTGGCGCTATACTTCACGCAATTTGGCACTCCCGAATGCCTGTGAGTTGTTGATATGGAATATTCTGGGAATCGTCACCATTGAAATATTAAAACCGCCTTCTGCTTATGCTTCAATCCTGAAACAAACTGCTAAGAAAGTTGCACTTTGTGTTCATGGTTGTGGCCAGCACGATCAAGGATTTGGACGACTGGATGTGAGATGAGAAAACAGGGAGATGAGTGACTGAAACACAAGATGCCAATGCTCGCCCTTGGAGAAAACAGAGGGGCTTGGGGCCAAGATTTCACTCGGGTAATATATTTAAGGAAAACTAGGGCACACAAATGAACAAGGGCAAACAAAGAATGATTTACAAGCCGAAGGGGGAAAAACTTAAGATTTGGTCTGTGAAAAGGATAGAGATGGGGAAAGACTACAAACACTATTATATCGACACACACCTATGTCCCTGACAACCCTATGTGATAACAAGTACTTTATGAATTATTCAATGCTAGGACCATCATCTGTAAAAAACATATTACTATGAAAACTAGAACAACAATTTTGAAGAGAGTCACTTACTTTTCATTGGAGCTCCTTTATGTAGTTAGGGTTTGTGGTCGGAAATGTAAAATAATCATAACTTTTGCTACACTTCTCGAATTGGCTATTATGACACCAATTATGAAATTCCATGGATTTTATAGATCTACTGGCGCTGGTTTTATTAAAATTTGTGCACTCTGTCAAAATATATCCAATCTGTGAAATTCGTGTTCGTCATCCGAAAAAACCCTAAAAAAATGTTGATTTTAAATCAACAATAACTCCACTTCTAGAACTCTGTTTTGGACTAATTTTTTTTTTTTGAGAAGAACTCAAATATATGGCTAGTTTCTTCAAATTATTCACATAAAGTTTCATAAATTGACCTAAATGCTTTCATCATCGTTTTTTTTTTTTCGTCAAAAATATGCAAAAAGAAAAATAAAATCTCCCACTTTGTTCCCAAGAAAGAGCTCTAATCCCACTTGTAATAAATATCGGTATACATAAGAGAGAATAAAACATAAAACTTCAAAAATAAACCCTTAAAATTCAAAGATACCAAAACATTCATCTTGAACAACACAAGAATATAGAGAGAGCAACCCTTAAGGTAGGGTAACTCCATCAAATACTCCTTATGGAAGGAATCACTCCACAAGCCACGCTTGACACACGACAATACAACCCAATAAACCTCCAATGCAATGATACTGATGTATAGTTATAGTTTCTCATGAATATTCCCAGGGGCCTATGTCAACTACCCCTTACTATTATATTATTTCATTTTAATTACATAGTGGGTCTATTCTATTATTATGGCCATATCACATTCATTATCTCCTTGGGTACCTCTGTAGGCACCCCATATTATCCTCCATAGGTACATTACAAAGTGTAAATCCTTCCATTATCTAGATTATGTGTTTTGGAGGTACATGGACCCTCCTTTCTTCAATATTTGAGCCCAATTTATATTATTACTCAAGATTAATCACATCGCTTCAAAGTGTATATGTTTAATGAGGTTTTGAGAAAATTGGTTGAAAAGGAAATGAGACACACACACACTTCTTTCATTCACCATGTTTCTTGTAGTCTAGTTTTCTAAATCAATACCCAGGCCTTCGACAAACATCTTACCTCTCTTTAGTGGTATTTCTTAGTGATACGTGGTGGCTCATGTTTCATATTGAAAATTGTGTGGGTCTATACACCAACCAATAAAAGGTTTATGAGTGGTAACCATACCAAAATATGGCTTTCATGTTTCTCCTACAAGGTCCCCTCCCCACTATTCCTTCCAAATCATGTAGGATGTGAATAATTTTATCTGGTCATGCACACACAACAACAATTGTGAAAGAACTTGCAACTATTATTTCACCATGGATGTCTTCACATAATTGTGTGGTAAAATGAAATGAGTTATCAATTTCTTCATCCAATCTACTTGGAAATACACAAGGCCCAAAATATTGTGAAGATATGGCTAGAGTACAATGTTTTCTTGAAGGAAAAGGGAAAATCAATAAAGGCCACAAGCAAGGTTGCTATGTTTTAAGGACCTATTTTGGTGGGTTATATCTCCCATTTCATTCTTAGTGGTAGTGAATACCTATAGGTATATATATGGAACTAAGGTAATGGGGAACCTTTAGTTATTTTGCATGGTTACTTTGGTACATTAAACCGTGTAAACAACTAGAATATTATGCATGCACACATGCTCTGCATCTGTTAGTGATGACCATATTAATCATATATGGGGTTGAAATAGAAACAACATGAGTCCCAAATAGTAAAGTTAAAAGCAATGGAGGCATGACATCTCGAGCATCAATATTTTGATAGAATTCCTAAATGATATGTTGTGTCATGGAATGCAATTCTTGTTGGTTATTCCTAGAATGTACACCCTCATGAAGCATTGACATTTTTCAATAAAATGAAAGTCCATGGAATAAAACCCAACCCAATAATTGTGGTTAGTGTTTTGCTTGTGTGTGCTCATTTATTGGCCATGGAACAAGTTAAATATATCCATGGTTATGAAATAAGAAGTGGGTTTGAGTATGATACATTTGTGTGTAATGCATTTGTAGACATGTCTTCCAAATGATAGAATGTTAACATTGCCCACAATTGTTTGAAATAATGCCTAAACAAAATGTAGTGTCATGGAATGCAATCATTGTTGTTTCTTCCCAAAATGTCCTCCCCCATGAAACCTTGACATTCTTATATGAAATGCAAGTCTTGGGAATAAAACCCAACTCAATCATAGTGGTTAATGTTATGCCTCAATGTGCATATTTATTGGCTCTGGAAAAAGGTAAGAAGATACATGATTATGCTATAAGAATTGGATTTGAATCAATGTCATTCTCGACACTAGGCTTGTATATATGCATGCCAAATGTGGGAATGTTAATATTCCAAAATTTGTTTGAAATAATGTCAAACCAAAATGTTGTGTCATGGAATGCAATCATTGCTAATTATTGTGCAACACGACCATCCCCATGAATCCATAACATTCTTTAGTGAAATGTAAGTCCTGGGCGTAAAAATCAAGTCAATCACCATGGTTAATGTTATGCCTATGTGTGCACATTTATTGACTATGGAACAAAGTAATAAGATCTATGGTTAATCCTTGAGGATTAGATCAACCTATTGGTGCCATCGTTGCTAGGATGTTGTTGGTAATCAAACACGCTATGAAAGTCCAATTTTTTCCATTTCTCATAGGGTTAGGAACACTAAGTCTATTATGCCTAATTTACACTGGGTACCATCCTCGAAATAGTGGAAAGTACCTAGAATTGTTTTGATAATTTCTTCCCATGAGTCCTTAGGGAGAATTTCAACATTAGATTCCAAATCTAGGATGACATCCTTAATAGCATATCTATCATTTTGAGCATCCAATATGAACTCTTTTCCAATTCTCCTCCTCCTTCTCCTTACACAATGTGAATGCCTCTTAGAAATATTAGTAGCAATATATTCATCCTCTTCTTATTTATATTCAATGATCTTTCTAAGTGTATTTCACAACTTCCTAGTAAATTGATCATCATCCAAAATATTAGAAAAGAGTTGAAACCAAAGATCACAACCCTTGCAATTACCTTGGGAGTTTCCTTATAGGATTGTTATGCAAATTTGTGGCATTGCACTAGTATTGAACCTCACTCCGTTGGTCCTTCCACAACTATAGTTGATGCAGGTGTAGACATGTTGCAAAAAAATCTCAACAACATTTAAAAAAAAGTCTTTCTTCCAAATAGGGTCACATTTAGGTGCACCTAGCTAGACCTTCTAACAAGATCATTGACATCTGCACCAGTTGGAGCTCCTCCTCTCATGAAAACATTAATGATCAAGTTAGATCCTCCATCAATTGTTCTAAGTTTTGAATTAATTAAGTTCATTGGTCATTGGTCATTGGTCATTGTCTTGTTTTGGATTCCCACTTTTCAACCAAATCTGACAATCCTTTGTAGCATGCGTGTTGGTTTTACAATAATAACACCAAGGCCATCTTGGTAGAGGACATTCTTGAATGATATGACCTACTTTGAAACAATTATAACATCTAACTGGTCTAGTTCTTCCCCCTGTCTTACCTCCTTTGTATATGCAACCTCCTCTACCCCTTTTGCCCCCTCCTCCACCTTGTTGTTGCAAATGATCAAATACTCTGAAAAAAGTTGTGTCTAATATATTAGCTAGAGAATCCAAGGCCCTAAATGTGTTCATATTATGAGTTGAAGTGCCATATAATTCACAATATACTATATTAGGAATAAAATAACACTTCTAAAAAATAGGGCAGTGTCTTGGAGGATGGCCATATGTCCCTCCCCAATCTATGAATTATGAGTAAGAGGTGGACCTTGATAGGGTGCAATTTTATGAAACTGAGTAGTTGAATTAACTTATGCTTATCACACGCCTTCCCTAAAACAATGGGCACTTAGAGGCATGGTATCCTTTATTCTTGCACCCAATACACCACACCTTCTCTTTACCAATCCCAGGTAAGGTCAATTCTTGTATCTTCTTTGTGAGTGCAACAATTTGATAATGAAAATGGGATAATTCTAGGCTTATCCTAGCTACTGTAGTTTTAGCATTGCTAGGATATCCAATCATAGACTCAATTTTCATTTCTTGCTCCAAATATTCTGTACGAGTAGAAATATTCTATTGCACAAGAGGGATTTGAGTCAAAGGAATTAACCCTTGAATAAACCATTACTTGTGGTGGGTATCATGGATGCAAAAATTTATCCTACCTATGAGATCTTGGAACCTTTGAGCATATTCTTATGTTGATTCCCCAACCATCTACCTGATTTCTTTCAGTTTTTATATACCTTGTTGTTCAAACCTGGGCAGTTGAAACTCAACCATAAATTTCTACCTAACCTCCAGTAAAGTGAGAGCCACATCCTCAGGTGGGAAATCCACAAACTTCATGTACCATTGCAATGCCCTTCCTCTTAGAGTTGATTGAAACTTTATTATATTACAAGCATATGGGATTCCCTCAGATATCCATATGGATTCGTAGAGAAACCCATGTTGTTTCACATCCTCCTCTACCTTATCCTAGAAATTTGGGTATTTCATAGGGGATCCTCCTTTAGTTCTCACCATTTTAGTAGGTGTAAAGCCTACTAAAATAAAACCACTTAGACCCAATTGCATGATAAAAATTTGATTAGGTGCTAAAAATGGTTTACCGATCCCTTTGGTTGTATTGAACTATCTTGTACTATTACCACCACTACCTCCTAATTGTGTTCCATTTTGAATACTAGTAACATTTGACTAATTAGGTAAAGAAAATTGTAAAATATTATGAGATATTGAAGATACCTTATGACTTAGATACTTAAGGAGTGGTTGGATTTGGTATGGTTCCATTAGCTTAAGGTATTATTACTTCAATTATGGGGGTCCTTGCTCTTGAAATAATTAATACACATCTACAACGATGCCATCCAATTCATTACCATATTTATCCTCTATTACATCACTTGATTCGAGTTATTCTACAGCTCCCTCTGAGGTTATCTCTACTTCATTAGTCTAGATTGTTTCATGTACCCTCAACATTTCTCTACCCATTTATTCATATTGTCAACACAATTTCACACCCACTATCTCTTACTATACTTCCTTCCATCACTATTCCTCTCTCCCTCAACCATTAGTTGGTCAACTCTCCTTGTCTTCTCATCTTCCACAATTCTTTCATATTTCCTTCATTACTACCTTCAACACTTATTTCTTTCTACAACTGCTCACTTCTCTTTGTTATTGCATGCATTTGTTTCATACACCACTGATTTGTAATATATGACCTTCTCAGAACCCATTCATCCCTTTCACTAATCTCTAATCCTCCCCCCATGTTACTAGCTCCCTATATTATGCAACTCACCAATACCATTCCAACCACACCCTCAGGCATAAGGGATTTACCCAGCCATATTAACAAGATTAAATGGTAACATTCCCTCTTCCACTAACAATATCTTGATCTAGAGAGGGATTTTATACAAATATAGTGGCTAAATTTGACCATGTCAATTTAGTTACAAAAGGGATAAGGATGGTTATGTCAATCCATTACCCATGTTAGCTTAATTATGCTCCTTAACTTGTAGCTAACTTTTTCCATGTTCATTTATGTTCTTCTATGTCATTTGCACTGATATTAATGCTATGTAGTGGCACATCCTCATCCATCCAATATTTCTACAACTTTCCCGAAAGTGAAGGGCCCAACATTTCTTGGATCTACGAAAAGGGGACAACCTCCTATGCTTGTAATGTATCAAAACATATAAAGGAGTGATTGTATTTTGATAAAGGCAGGTAATCTCCTCGTTCTATAACTAGAAAATAAAGGCACAAGATATTCATGGAAAGCATGATACACAAGGCTAGGAGATAAATTGTAACCCTGAAGTTGAGGGAAGAACAAACTTATTTCAAATTTCTAGACCTTAGTAACATATATGGAAGAAGAATCCTCTTTACGAGGATGTTGGATACACACTAACACATCATGTGATTTTGTAGCTAGTTTTTTAAAACTATGCCATAAACATCATGAATATATGTAGAAGGTGATTGAGATCAAGAGTAGGACTACTATTACCTTGAATTATGGGAAACACCAAATGAGAAGAGGATATTATAGATGTTGCATAAGAGCATACCAAAACAAAAGAGAGGATACATTCTTTCGTTTATACATGTCCTAATGATACCGAGAAGGAATATGGTTGTGTTAAAATAGTAGAGAGATTAAGAGATGTACCAAACATGAGGGTACACTTGCACATCAAAAGATATATTTGTTTTTTGTATGAAAGTGTTTTTCATTTATTGTAGAAATAATTTTGTTAGAGTTAGTTTTTTACTGCGCTTTGTATAGAAAACAACACCATATTGAATGTGTTAAATCCATATGTATATATTGAATGTGTTAAATCCATATGTATATAGGCTTAACTTATTTCCATATTTTAAATCTATATGTTACTAAATCAATTGAGATTATTTCCCAAACTTGCTATGCTATAACTCCATATGCTCTCATGAAATATCAAAACAACATCATGATTTAGATACCTTTCTTTTGAATTTTCTTGAGAGGCCTTTGCTATATTTCCCATCATTTCCATTCACATGGATTAACATTTGTTTGTGTGTTGGATTTCACATTGTTCCTTTTGTGCTTTAGTGGTGCTCTACATGCACTATGATTGATGCTCCATAATTATGGTTATTCATAAAATAAATATTTTATTACGAAATAGAAGCATAGTTATAAATGATAATATTGTAAAAATAAATATTTCTAGTATATTTCTAATGCATAATCAATATGTTATTGGAAGGATGGTTATTCATAAACTATAATATTTTTTACTATAAAATAGATGTGTAGTAAAAAATGATAATGTGTCAAAATAAATGTGTCTACAATATTAGATGTTTTTAACATATAACCAACATGTGACTAGAAGGATATCGTTGATGGTGTAATATAAAAATCTAGATCAAATACAATAATTGCACTAAAAGGAAAAGAATAATAATGGTATCATATTAATTTGAATAACCATGAACAAAGTCACTTAACAAATTAGCATAATTTAGGCATTATATATACACATTTTATTGTCTTATCATAGTAATGACAAATCGTGCACCTAACCTATGTACAAAACCCCCACACCAAACCTATGCAACTAATATACACACCTAAACCATGAACATAACCCACACACCTCACTTAGGCACACAATCCATGCCCATAACCCATGCAATTAACTGATCCGTCGGATCTTTTAATGACTATGGTTGAGTTTTAATTTTGCATGCATTAATTAACCATTTGAGAAACTTAGTGAAAGAATGAGGAAAAAAGAGGAATTATGACAGCCATATACACATTTGCAGATCTGAAATGAAATATAAGACAGCAAACCATAACACATAGATTGATAACGGAGTTCGGCACAACTTTGCCTACGTCTCCGGGCCTTTTCTTTGTGGGGGAGGCTTCTTTATTTCTTCTCAAAATCTCAAAAGTACATCGCTGCAATGCAAAATGGCTACAAGACTGATCTAGTCATGTTCTTCCAGATCTCTAGAACCATGCAAAGAAAACGACACGCAAAATGGACGTCCGGAGCTCCCAGAAATGATCTGACATCGTCTCCTCCTCAAAAGCTTCTCTGCCTCAAAATGGCTTTGGCTTGGCTTCTCCTCAGCATAATTCTTCTTTGAATGCCCTCAAAGTTGTCCCCTTGGCCTCAAATAGGCCTTGGTTATATAGCTGGGAAGTTAGTTTCTCATCTCCAACTTCCTCCAATAAGTTAGGCTCCAAAACTACCCAATAACTCCCAAAAATAGATTAATTACATTAAAAATGGCTTAACAATAATTAAAAACCAACATTTGGTTATAAAAAAACCACTTTTAACTATAATATGGTTAAAATAGGGCGTTGTCCCCCTTTTGCCCAGTGCACGCCCCTCTTGGCAAGGTCATATGAGTTCATATGGCCTAGCGCTAGCCCAAAGGGCTAAGCGCTGGCCCTAACCTCCATTCGGCGCTCGGTCACATGGCAGTGGTTACGGAACCACGGGCTTATAGTTATAACTCCCCGCACATATAACTGTTATAACCATTACATAATCCGTTGTAACCATAATATAAAGCGCGCATTCAATGGTAACGGTTCCCTGCGCTCCCGATTGTATGGTGATGTTATGTGGTAGGCGTCGAGGGTTGGGGCTAGCCCCAACCCTTTTTACCGCCAACCAAACCTTCCAACGAACTTAAATATACAATGCGCCATTTACATAACAAGCTCCAATGCATGGCGTAGTGGTCACGGGAACTTTGTTAAAGCTATGTCGGTGGGGGGGAAGGTCATCGGTTCGAATCCGGTCCAAACCATAACTTTTACACCAAAAATCGACAACCAATTACGGGGTGCCACGTGGCAGCCCACGACGGGGCCACGTGTCACCTTAACAACCAATCAATACATGCCACATGTCAATCGCCTATTGGTCCACGTGCTAGAGCCGTACAGCCACGTCAATTCACCGCGTCATCTTTCGTACTGTCCAGTCAACCTTGCCACGTCATCGCCGTCCTGTCCCGTCATTCTGCCACGTCACCTGCTGATGTCACCCGTGCCACGTGTCACCCTTTCAGTGGTGACACATGTCACCTCCGAATAGGTCCATCCGTACGTCGAAATGTCCAAAACTACCTGCCACATGTCACTACCCGAGGCTGCCATGTGTCCCCTGTACGGACCTGTTAGGTGTCGTATGTACAGACATGCCACGTCAGCGTCCGTACGGACTACACAGTCAGCAATTTTTTGCCTGTTTGACTTTTCGGACAGAATGCGATATCTTCTCCATACGGAGCCTGTTTGACAAAGTAAATATACCACTGGAATCAGGAAGATGAGACAGACGCAATGGCATAGGTTTCGTCGCATTCGGAGAACTTTCATTTTTGAGCATTTTTCAAGCCCTGTCAGGCTTCTGGATCTGATTTCGGATCACACCTCCCCACAATAAGACCTTTTGGTCCCCAAAAGGTTACTGACCACTCAACAAGCTCGGGATAGGCCACCCGGCTTGCTCTTTGTCTCTGAACTAAAATGATTACATTAATGGAAGCAAAATACAATGAAGTTGAGACATCCACTTCTGGCAGAACCAAGTGACTGGTTTCTTTCCTTCACTATGTTCCTATTGCTTCGCTGGTAATCCTTCCTCCTTCATGAGTATATGCAAAATCCTTTTGTCCTTCCTTGGACGAAGCTCCGGATTAAGCTTCCAACAACTAGCCTTTTGATGTCCACTCTTGTTGCAAAACGTGCAATGAGTTTTTGGCACCCAGACCTGTTTACCCTTCTCTTTCTTCCGTTGTGGACTTGAGCCTTTATGTCGTGTTTCATTCCTAGTCAACATAGGTTTCCTGTACAAATTTTGTCTCTTCCAACACTTGGCAACACAATGCTTAGGTGAATGACAATAAGTACATGGATAAAGATTCCACAAGTTCCGGTTTACTTGATTATGCTTGTTATAATCAAAAGGAGAATTAATAAAAACATGACCATTATACCTTCCATGCTGATCTTCAATTTTCTTTGGAGATGACTTGCATTCACTACCACAACCCTGAAGTGATGCGCCATTTCCTTTTGTGAAGTGTTCTTGCAATGTCTTAAGTTGGCCATTTGAAGCATTACTTGCTTCCGAAGTTTTGGAACCTATCTTGGAAGACTCTCCAAGGTCCCCTTTGCCATATCCCAATTCTAAGTATCGAGGCCTTTCCTCAACCTCAATAGGATTTACAATGCCTTGACCTCTACATCCAAGGCCCTTTCCTTCTTCATAACCCATCTTGGTTAGTATTCTCAAACCTACACCTTTTGTATGTTTTTCGAATGCACCAAAACCAACTTGATGAGAATGAGGAAAATTTGATGAGGAACCTTCACTGCATACCTCAGATATGTTTTCTGAAATAGATGTATAAGGCACTTCCTTCAATCCTTCTTTTCCTTTGTTGTTCTTTGAAGCTTTCACTTGAACCGTGCTCTTTCGTTCCAAGTAGTCTTCATACAACACCTTCACCATCTCGGCCATGGAAAACACCGAATCTTTGAACTCCTCATTTTGAGAAAGTCCTCTTGTAGATGCCATTTTCTTCCTTGAGATGAGCTCTTCCCTGGCTAACATGCAAAACTCAAATCCAAACGTCAACTAGCTATGATACCACTTGATCCATCGGATCTTTTAATGACTATGGTTGAGTTTTAATTTTGCATGCATTAATTAACCATTTGAGAAACTTAGTGAAAGAATGAGGAAAGAAGAGGAATTATGACAGCCATATACACATTTGTAGATCTGAAATGAAATATAAGACAGTAAACCATAACACGCAGATTGATAACGAAGTTCGGCACAACTTTGCCTACGTCTCCGGGCCTTTTCTCTGTGGGGGAGGCTTCTTTATTTCTTCTCAAAAGCTCAAAAGTACATCGCTGCAATGCCAAATGGCTACAAGACTAATCTAGTCATGTTCTTCCAGATCTCTAGAACCATGCAAAGAAAACGGCACGCAAAACGGACGTCCGGAGATCCCAGAAATGATCTGACAACGTCTCCTCCTCAAAAGCTTCTCTGCCTCAAAATGGCTTTGGCTTGGCTTCTCCTCAGCATAATTCTGCTCCGAATGCCCTCAAAGTTGTCCCCTTGGCCTCAAACAGGCCTTGGTTATATAGCTGGGAAGTTAGTTTCTCATCTCCAACTTCCTCCAAGAAGTTAGGCTCCAAAACTACCCAATAACTCCCCAAAATAGATTAATTACATTAAAAATGGCTTAACAATAATTAAAAACCAACATTTGGTTATAAAAAAACCACTTTTAACTATAATATGGTTAAAATAGGGCGCTAGCCCCCTTTTGCCCAGCGCGCGCCCCTCTTGGCAAGGTCATATGAGTTCATATGGCCTACCTCTAGCCCAAAGGGCTAAGCGCTGGCCCTAACCTCCATTCGACACTCGATCACATGGCAGTGGTTACAGAACCACGGGCTTATAGTTATAACTCCCCGCACATATAATTGTTATAACCATTACATAATCTGTTGTAACCATAATATAAAATGCGCATTCAATGGTAACGGTTCCCCGCGCTCCCGGTTGTATGGTGAGGTTATGTGGTAGGCGTCGAGGGTTGGGGCTAGCCCCAGCCCTTTTTACCGCCAACCAAACCTTCCAACGAAATTAAATATACAATGTGCCATTTACATAACAAGCTCCAATGCATGGCGTAGTGGTCACGGGAACTTTGTTAAAGCTCTGTCGGTGGGGGGGAAGGTCACTGGTTTGAATCTGGTCCAAACCATAACTTTTACACCAAAAATCGACAGCCAATTACAGGGTGCCACGTGGCAGCCCACGACTGGGCCACGTGTCACCTTAAAAACCAATCAATACATGCCACGTTTCAATCACCTATTGGTCCACGTGATAGAGCCGTATTTCCATGTCAATTCACCGCGTCAGCTTCCGTACTGTCCAGTCAACCTTGCCACATCATCGTCGTACTGTCCCGTCATTCCGCCACGTCACCTGCTGACGTCACACGTGCCACGTGTCACCCTTTCAGTGGTGACACATGTCACCTCCGAATAGGTCCATCCGTACACTGAAATGTCCAAAACTGTCTACCATGTGTCACTACCCGAGGCTGCCATGTGTCGCCTGTACGGACCTGCCACGTGTCGTCTATACGAACATGCCACATCAGCGTCCGTACGGACTGTACGAACTGCACAGTCAACAATTTTTTTCCTGTTTGACTTTTCGGACAGAATGCGATATCTTCTCCATACGGAGCCCGTTTGACAAAGTAAATATACCACCGAAATCAGGAAGACAAGACAAATGCAATGGCACAAGTTTCGTCGCATTTCGAGCACTTTCATTTTTGAGCATTTTTCAAGCCCTGTCAGGCTTCTGGATCTGATTTCGGATCATTAACCCATGCACCCAACCCACATACATAAACGATATAGCTATCCCATGCACCCAACCTATGTATATAATCCACACAACCAACCAATACACCCAACTCACACAACTAACCTATGCACCTAAACCACACACATAGGTAACATACTAACCTATACACCTACCAACATGCCTAATACATGTACCTAATTCTCATACCTAACACTCAAACGATTCCACATAGTTAAATCATGCATGTAACCCATGCACCTAACCCACATACATAACTCATGCACCTAACCCACCACACTAACATTGAAAAATGAACCACCCAAAAAAAATACCAAAGTGACAAATATAGGGTGTGAGTTTATAAACCATGTTCACCCATAATTATTATGTATGTGATATTATTCATAACACACACACACACACACACACACACACACACCCACACCCACAATGATGTTAACAAGTGTATCCCTTATGCGTGTGAGTTAGGTTCATAGATTAGACATGTTTCTTATGTTCATGGATGTGAGGGTTAGGTGAATGGGTAGTTGCATGGCTTAGGTGCTTCTATTATGTGTGTCAACGTGTCAATGATGTATGTTGTTTATGTCCAATATGGGTTGGGTGCATAATATATGTGCATCACTTACAAAGTTAGGTATGTTGGAAATTTTGTGCATGAGTTAGGTGCATAGGTTAGGTACATTTCTTATGTGTGTAGTTTTGTTTGTGGGTAATATCTCTAGGGGTCATTTTTCTATCATCACAATCATTATTTCATCTCTCAAATTTATCATTCTACTTGGCATTAGTGATGTAATGGGCATGCCTACAATGCAAGTCACATGAGTGAACATACTCATTGCATATGACCATGCTTTTATCATTTCCCTTTGGACAACACACTAACCCACTAAACCCTCATCCATAAAATCTACCTATCTATCCCATGAACCCATTAAGCCTTAAATCCTAATCCACTAACAATTTCCAACCCTAACCCCTAGCTATTCACTGATAGATTAAACCCTGACAATATATCCCTCTAAAACTTATCACAATAACCACTAAACCACTCAACCAAAAACTCACTAACTCTCTAACATCACACTAACCCATGCTAATTACTCTAACCCACTAAAACAATAACATCCAACTCTGAATTCCTAACCATTAACTAATAATTGACCCTAACTACCAATAACCATCCATTCAACCCATGCAAATAATGCACACACCTGATAGACCATACACCTAACCCAAAAACATACACCCCATGCAAATGATAGCTATTTCATCTATGAACCTAAGATACCTAAGCCACTAACCCGAGATGTGCATAACCCACCTAATCCCCTAGGTTAATGTGATATTTACATCCTCCCTTAATTAAGTGCTAACATACAACTCAATATAGTATTATTATGAAACCTTAAATATGGATTGGAGTGGAAGCCTTCACCTTTTTGAAATTCTTCTTGCTAATTGTAATTATGATCCCTTGGACCCATGCCATATTTGTCAAAGGGTATGTAAGAATTTCAAGATGACCAGGTCTTACCTATATGTATCATTTAAAGGTGAAGGGTTATCCATTTCCTCATTCGCCTCATTGTATCTTTGTGTGATGATTTTATCATTTTCCATTTTCAACTACCCGGTCCAAGAAGGATGTTTTTGTTAGGTGCATGAACGCATCGATTAAGTGCATGGGTTAACTACATGGGTAGGTACATATTTTAGATGCATCAATTATGTGAGGAATGTATCTTATGTGCATGGGTGTATGGGTTAGGTGTGTGGGAAAGTGCATCAATTAGGTGTGTTTATTATGTGTGTCACTTTTATTTGTTGGTTAGGTAGATGGGTTACATGCACGGGTTGGGTGCATCGGTCAAATACATGAGTAACATGTGTGAGTTAGGTGCATGGATGATATGCATGGGTAGGTGTATTTCTTATGTTAGTGAGTCACATATGTACTTGATTATGTGTGTAGATGCATTGCTTATTATGTTTGGCGTGTCACTTATATCCATAAGTGCATCACTTATGTGTGTCCCTTATGTATGTGGGTTGTGTTCATGGGTTTGCTATGTTGTTTATATGCATAGGTTAGGTGCATGGTTTAGATGCATGGGTAGGTGAATATTTTAGGTGCATATATTATGTTAGGAGGGTCTCTTATGTTTGTGGATGTGTTGGAAGGTGAATGTGTTAGGTGTGTCTCTTATGTTAGGCTTATCACTTATATTCATGAGTGAGTCACTTAATTGTGTTACTTCTATACATGGGTTAGGTGAACGGGTTAGCTACATGGCTTATGCACATGGGTTAGGTGCATGTGTTAGATACATGGTTTATGCATGTGGGTTAGATACAAGGGTTAGGTGCATGGGTAGCTTCATGGGTTAGATGGATTGCTTATGTTGGGTGTGTTGATGCTTAGTTGCGTTGCTTGATGTTTCTTATGTTAGGGGTGTTTATCATGTGAATGGTTGCATTATCATGTGTGTTTATTATGTATGCAGGTTAGGTTCATTAATTATCTAATTGGTTGTTGAGATTTTTTTTTTCTTTGGTTGCAACATGGATTTTTCATTTTTATAAATTTCTCGTGTAGCAAGAGAGTTGTCCTAAATAATATTTCTAAGACTAGGTCTTTTGATGGTGAGACAACATGAGTGGTTTTCCTTGGATTTCTTATCACGTTAAAGAGTATCAAACATGAAGTGTAGTTCTCCATATTAGTTTTGTGTGACTTATCAAACACTAGACAAACATCAATGTTGATAAATAGTTGATTAGGACATGGTTGAAGATGTTGGGACTAGTTTTGGTTTCTATTGGTTAAAATTCATTTGCATGTCTTGGGTGTGTATTGGCATTTAAGTATTCAGATTTCCAATCTTCCCTAGGATAATATTAAATTCCATATATTTTCAAAATAAACAATTTGTTTAAGGTGACCAACAAAGTCTTTATGGGATGTTATATGACCCAAGTTGACCCCTCTTGGCCCAATTTAAGTACATTGATTTTTAGTGGTGGGAGTGATAATTTTGAATTCTTTTTGTTTTTTTAATCTTTGTTATATCACAAAATTGTGTTTCTAGGATTATTGTCTTATATTTCATCAAAAGTAGGAGCAGTTTGCAAAAAATTCAACATTGGCCTGTTTATCTATAAATACATGAACTCCATGTGAGACGATTTGTACATAGATGATCATAGACACCCTCAAGTTGATTTAAGAAAAACTATAGATCTACATAGTATTTCTCATCATTATATTTCCAACAAGATATCATTTTCTTGATTTTGAGTTTGTATGCCCCAATTATGACTTGCACAAGTTGCACATCTCTGAAGGGCCAAATTTCACTATTGCAACCTCAATCTTCATTTTTTGTTCTAAGCCAAAACATAGGGCGAGAAAAAAAACATAGTCATATAGTGTATGATATTAAAAGAGATTCCAAACAACATCATATGCCCATTTTTACCCCTATGATCAAGAAAGACCTTTTGCAAGATACTAACTAGTTTGTGTTACACAACAAATTGATGGTTGATTTTTAGGGATTAAAAAGTATTGTTCAAAACCACAATAAGAAATCGATGTTTCTAGGATATATTTTAGTTCAATATATTTCCGATAGCATGTAATTTTCCTCATTATGTGCTTGGATGATTGAGTTGTGACCTTTGCAAATTTTTGAATTGGATTTAGGTGTTAGGTCTTAGTAACTTGCATAATAACACCCTTAAGAGTCAATAAAATAGGCAACAATAGTAGAAAAAAAATTTATTGGCTCATAGCTATGAAGTAATCACCATGACATTTATGATGGCCATTTCTCTGATGAATAATTTATTCATGACCTTCAAAAGGAAAGATACATGTGGACCCTAGTGCTAGAACAATTCTTACTGCCTGGTTCTTGGATAAAAATAGTGGGTCATACCAACATCAAAACAAAAATATGAGAAAGTGGATGAGTAACACTTGTTGAGAGATTTTAAATGGCGTGCTTTGTTCAACATTATGACTCCACATGAATTGGATGTGATCTTGAGAAGCTTGTTGTAGATTGGCCAAAATCAATAATTTTTTTGAAAAGACAAGCATTAAATGGAGTTTGTGCACACTTTAAAAAATAAAAAGATGAAATGGGTTAGAATAAAACTAAATGTGGAAGGATTTGATCCTCCAACCTTGCAACCAATAGTGAGTTAACACCCTTTGTTGACTAAAGGATCCTAGGATTGAGTGTTAAGGGGAAGGGATATACTAACTTGAAAAGCAATAGGACATGCACCCTAAAACCACCCAAACCATGTGCCTCCTTCTTCATAAGATCTAATTCAGGTACACATTGAGACTGAAAAATCCTAGGTGAACGACATGCATGCATTTGCATGAAAAATCAAATTTTGATCTTTTCCTCTTCCATGCTTATTTCCCCCTTTCCGATCACTAGTAAGAAGAGAGAACTATGACTAATCTATCGAAGGTTTCATGGCATGGTGTAGGCCTTCAATTTGATTTATGTAATTGGTATGCGATTCTTTCCAGACACCATTTTCTAAATTTATTCAATGCTACAAAGAATTCATTGTGTACAGGGTTCATGCTTGTTGGTTTGAAGGTTTTGGGTTCAAGTTTTGTTGGTTCATGATTATTGGATTTGTTCGACCCTAAAGTTGCACTTGACTGCTAAAGGGAAATCTAGGGCATCATCAAGTTATTGCAATGGTTTTTGTGAATAAAGATTGTTTTAGGTAAGACTGAAAGAGAAAGGAGTACATGCATAGAACTAATTAAAGTATACACATATCGATTATTTTCGCCATTGGTCATGGAGTCTCTTGACATATCTCTTTGATCAAAGGTAATGAAACATGTTATTAGATATGCATAGGTAAAAAAAAGGTTGATAGAAAAATTAAAGGGAACATATATGAAAACGCATGCTTAGCTACCAGATCAGACATGCATCATCCATAAGAAGAATGACCATTAAACAGAAAATATTTCTGAGAATGGATGCTATATATTTGAATGAACCTTACTGAAATAGAGTAAGCACACTAATACATTAGTACACAGGAAATTTGTAGCACGTCAATCCTAGTCAAATAACAAGAATAATAAACACAATGAGAAACATAGACTAATAGACAAGGTTCTCATATAGCTCTGATGTTGAAAAATAGAAAGAAAAATATGCCCTTAGGCTTACAATGAAAGAATACACATGCTTGTGCCAAAATATCTCTCTCTTGCCTCCAAAATCCCCCCTGAACTCTGTACAAATAATGGATTTTATATAAAATTACATCAACCACATAAGCTATCAGTTTGCTAAAAATATGGGACTTATGCAATCAAATGCCCTGAAATATGGAACTTCTAAATCTGGGATTTGATTTTTTTTTATGATCCTATGTGATATGGAGTTGACTTGACTTCTAGGGAATGGAGATTCATTGCCAATGCTGAAAATTTTCCCCTCCTGCCATGTGCTCTGTCATTGGAAATTTCTAGAAAATTGTGTCCCGATCAGACGCATTTTTCTCTTAAACCGCTATGAAATTTCGAAAATCGTTTGGGATTAAGCTAAATGGATAAATTTGGGAGGTGGGTTTTGAACTATTTTTAAATATGCTTTACATCTTGATTGGAAAACAAGCCCGAAATTTCCCTCCTAAATAATGACGGGAATGCAAACAATCTAGGACTTTTTCCACAAGAAAACTCCACTTTATATTTTGTATTAATATATAAATTGTTCGCTTACATGGGATTAAAAAAAAACTGGAAAAGTAACTTCAGTAGTTTCCCAAAACCACTTTGGATCATAATACGCCTTTGTGTCCCCCTTACATAACAAATATCGGCGATGGAAAATGATCTCCCTCCAAATATAAACAAACAAAATACAAAAAACATAATACATCCATAAAGAGTGTTCTGATATGAAACAAGCATAAGCCAGAAACTATGATAAAAACACAAACCTGGTAAAAGAATGTTAAGACTGGACAGGCAGTACTTGATATCTTTGAAAAAATTAGTACGGTTCAAGAGATAAAATAGGACCCTCTTGGTCCTCCATGCACTAATAATAATATATCTTGTCATGATCCTTATGCAAAGCCTGTTTTGAAAGGCTATCCGCCATTTGGTTATTCTCTCTATAGACATGAGAAAAAGTTATATGCTGGAATTGTTTGATCAATCCCATAATTCTCAACTTTCAGCTTTCTAAGGAGACAACCTGTAGACCACCCTTATCACTCAACCAATTGATAATAATTTTAGAGTTTCCATGCACATGAAAAGTCTGAATGGAAAGTCGGGATGCCAAGTGAGGAGAGCCCATGCACCCAGTAGTTCCACCCTAGTGTTTGTTCCTGGGCCAACATTAAGAATCCATTTGTAACTGCAAAACTTAGATGTTTGGATAATACCACCTGCTCCATTGTTTTATCCTGTGGTCTTCGTCGCCCCATCGAACCAACCGATTGGACCACAAGCTATTGTGCTATGTATACCCAGTCTTCGAGCAAGCATCCTATGCTTGAATTTGTGTTCCCTCTGAGGTTATAGAACAAGATGCACTACCTTCTAAACCGATGGAGTGATGTCTTCGAAGATTGCCAAATTCCACTCCATCCATATATACCAACATATGTGCGTTAATAGAGTCGTAGTGATGAATTCTTTTGGAACCACCTACTATAGCAATCCTCTAAATCATGGCCAACCGATGACTCAAGAAAATAATGTGTAATTTGATCTTCCCCCAAACTTCTCTAGTAAAGGCGCAATCCACTAGGATGTGTTGAGTGGATTCACACTCCTTCTTACAAAGGATACAATAGCCCGAGCCAATGAAGCCTCTTCTTTGTAGATTGTCCCAGAATAGTATACGATTCTCTACAACCAACCAATTAAAAAGATTAATTTTTGGAGCACAATCCCATGACCAAAGTGCCTTCCTCCAACCTCGAATGGTTTGGTTCCATTTCATCTTTTCCACAGCCAGATACACATTCTAAACTATTAGTTGCCTCGACTGATCTCCGCCAGTACAGATCAGGTCATCATGTCTATCTAGTAGAATCACTCCCGAGTTAATAAGAGCACATCTATAGTGATTCCATTCAGCGTAAAGGGGACCAGTAAGACCCAAATCCTCTTCGATGATCCAATTAGAACAAACCATACCAACACATGGATCACGATAGACCTGAAAAAAGATAATAAAAACCTTTATGATTTAAAACTGTAATTAAATCCTCAGACAAGAGCACCTCTACTCCCAAACCCAAAATGCAATCCTTGCCTATAAGAATGGAACAGCCCGACCCCAGACTCCAGGCCAGCCAATGCATGAGTAGGCGAAAATATTTTAAGTATATCCAAGACTGATATCCTTTCACTTATGTGATATTGACAGTTCAGGACCACCTCTCCATAGAAACAAAAGGAAGATACTTTGATTTGATTACCCGATGCCATAAATCATCCTGCTTCAAAACCCTCCAAAGAGTGTTATCCTCCACCAATCTATTAAAGTCTACGATATTCCTCAAACCCCATCCGCCAAATATCTTGGGCCGAGCAATAAATTGCCAGTTGCACAAGTGAAAGCTCTTCTTCTTTTTACATCCCGTCCAGAGGAAACCAAATATCAGTTGGTTGATCCTTTGTAGAATTTTAGCTGGAAAATTGGATAGAGACAACCAGTAAACTGGTTGACTTTCAAGGATGACTTTGATCAATACTAAGCATCCCCCTAAGGACAACCGACGATTACACCAGTGTCTTATCCTAATTTCATGTTTATCAATCAGCCATTGCCAATCATCAATTGTGTACCTGCCAATCTTTAGAAAGTATCCTAAATACCTAAAACCTTCCGACATGTCGTGGAAATGATAATTAAAAAGATTTTTTAAGACCTCTAATACCTATTGTTGCACTCCATAATGTAGGAAGGTAGTTTTTTGAGCATTTATTTGGAGACCGGATGCTCGACACAACATATCCATTACCCTCCTGATTTCCTTCGACTCCTCAATGGAGTCTTTTGTCATTATAAGGATATCGTCTACAAATAGAAGGAGTAGGATCTTCATAGTCCGAGAAACTTTGATACCTGATAATAATCCTTCACCTTGACTTTATTTCAGTGCCAAACTCAAGCCTTCCATTATTAAAACGAATAACAAAGGAAACAAAGGGCATCCCTGCCTGATTCCCTTCCTACTGTGAAAGAATTTTGGCGGCTCTCCATTGATTAAGACCGCGAAAGTAGTAGAAGTGATACACCCCATTATCCACTTGGTCGTCGGCAGCCCAAAGCCACACTAGAGTAAAACTAGTCTGAGGAAATCCCAGCTAATGTTGTCATAATCTTTCTTTAAGTCGATCTTTAGAATTAAGGCCTGAAGATTTTTTCCCCTGATGCTATGAAGGCATTCCTTGGCAGTACCTATTGCATCAATAATTTGTCTTCCCTTTAGGAAACCAGATTGCTCCTCTGATAAGGTATGAGACAAAATCGGTCTGATTCTTTTGGCAATAATTTTGGAGATTATATTATAGCATAGGTTGCATAAAGCAATCAGCCGGAGGTCTCCAAAAATTGCAGGTCCATTTACCTTTGGTACGAGAGCAATGAAGGTCGAATTTAGATTCTGATTGACCTCACCTTTAAGTCTCGCTTCTTCAATAGCATCCAACAAGTCATTAGCAACCAATTCATAGAAAGAAATATAAAATTCAACAGTCCACCTATCGGGGCCCAGGATTTTTTCTTTTGCTAGGCCTTTTAAAACTCCTAGAACCTCCTCCTTAATTACAACCGCTTCTAGTAGGATAATTTCCTCATCCCTAACCATGCGAGGATACTTTCTCACTAGTTTGACCTGATCCACAATCGCATTCTGTATTGATTCTTTGTTGAAATACCTCTTTGCTTCCTTCTTGATTTCCTCCTAGCCCTGTATAACTTGGTCCTGATCATTCTTAATTTCCCAAAGGTGTTTTTTATTGCACCGGTAACTAGCAAAGTTATGGAAAAACTTTGAGTTTTTGTCCCCACATTATATCCATGTGGCCCTGCTCTTTAGGCGCCAACGTTCCTTCTCTTCCATTAACAAACGATTCCGATCAGATTCTAATTGTTTCAGTTGTGTATCCAATTTTGTATTAACACACGAGTCCAGACTTTGTTTTATATGCATTGAGATTTCCTCTTCTAACTTTTCTATATTTCTTTTATCCTTGTTTTTCTTTTCTGCAATCCATTCTTTGACCCGTATTTTTAGATTTTGCAGCTTTCAGACCAATCTACTTTGTGCTCCTTCCTCTCCAAAGCCCTGATGTTCACACCAAATTGACCTAACTAAATCCCCAAACGAATCTTCATGCAAACATGCATGATTGAATTTGAAGGGGTAAGCTATGTTCTTTTGTCCATAATCCAATTGAAACAAAACTGGAGCATGGTCTGAAATAAACGGGAGTTCAACCCAAGATTTGTACTTTACCGCATCTCCAAGAAGAGCTTCAGAGACATATATTCTATCCAGCCGCTTTTGTATCCCCTGCCCTCTACTTCTGCCATTTCGCCATGTTGGTACCAATTTCTCTGGCTGAATATCCACTAAGTGATTATTTGCAAACAATTCCTTAAAAAAACCCGCCAGTGGATCGCATAAAGCCTGCGCTCCCCAGACTTCTTCTGTGCTTGTTGTAAAATTCAAATCCCCTACAATAATGAGTGCATCCATAGATAATAATCCTTTGGCTTCCACATTTTCCCAAAAAATTATGTGCCCTGAGCATGGACCATATGAGTTAATAAACAAGATCCTACTCTTGTCTGGATTATGAATACTTGTCAACAAAATACCACCTACACTTAGGTATGGTTGCAAATCTAAAATAATTGGGTTCCATGCAACCAATAGTCCACCTGAATTTATTATAGATCTCACTGCACTAACCATCCAAGAAGGACAAAGGGAAAATAGAAATTTGCTAGCCTTTTCCTCCTCTACCAAAGTTTCTTGGGAAAAAAATAATGCTTGGCTTGGTAGATTCCAGTAATCTACGAAGAGAAGGAAATTTTAGGGGGGCTCCTACCCCTCTAATGTTTAGGGAGAGGAGGATCATGACTTATCCCTAGATAGGTATTTCATGCCTCTAGGCACCCTTCTGTCAGTGGTAGAAATCGAAGACAAAACATTATTTGTAGAAGACTGCCCTAATTTCTTGCGAGCACTCCGAGTCTTTATCGGAGAGAGCTCCAACCCCAGTCCCCGAGACCAGGATAAGGTGTTCCCCTGAAGAATTCCAACACCAAACGGAAGTTGACTAGTATCACTAGTGGGTAACCCCGCTTGTGCCACCATCCCCCGATAGGTGGGAAGTGGATTAGGAGAACTAGAGATGTTACGGGTTGAAGTCATGGTAGTGGGACTAATCAATGGTTATGTAGAAGCCAAGCCTCCAAACTATGGAGGATTAAAAGTATCCGAGGAGGGTTGTGAAAAAGGAACAACCGAAGTGGAAAAAACTATGTCGGTGATAGGTACTAGCAAAGGGGCAGGTTCCGAAGTAGGAGGGGAAACTTCACCCGCAGGAGCCTCCAACAAGGTATTAACGACTTCCTTATGAGTCATTGAGTTCAACATAACAGACTTCTCCATAAAGTCTCTTTCCCATGCCGACAGTTTAAAATAAAGATTGGGACAATAGGAGCGTAGCTTACCAATGAGCGAGCCTGTAGAATCCTCATCTAAACTAGCCTCACAGTCCACAGTGACAGCATCCAACTTGACATCTTCCTCTTCATCCATATACAAATCATTATAATGATCATCCAGATTATCTTCCATCCCCCTTGTGCTAGTCCATTTGGAGCAATCTTTTCTGAGATGTCTTGTTTGACGACAAAGAGTGCACCTGAAGGGTAGCCCCTGATAGTCCAACCGTTGCAATAAAAATTGACCTCACCATTCCAATTCTAGTGACTCCATCAGTCCGGCATGTATATTGACCTCGACGAGCACCCGTGCCATCTTTTTGTCCCAGGAGATTAAACCATGTTCATCAACTTTTAAGAAACGACCGAGGATGTTCCATATAGCCATCAGAGCCGGTTTATTCCAAAGGTTGAGTGGAAGCCTTGGGAGAAAAACCCAAATATGATGCAGGCTCAAGTACTTAGTAGCTGGGTCGAAGCCCATGCACAATATTTTTAGCATTAAGCTGTCGCCTTCAAAGTCCCAGAAAAGGGACAAAATGAGCTCAACGTCTTCCGGAGAATTAAAAAATAAAATGAACCAGCCATAGGGAAGGGTCCAGAAAAATGACACATAACCGAGAAGTGAGTTCCAGTGAGAGTTCATCCAATCTGTAAAATAATATTGCTCCTTTTCTTATATGCAAAACGGTCAACAATCGCACAGAGAGATAGATGACAAGTCTCCTCGAGACCAACATCCATCCCAATAACCAGACGTCGTCTCTGCTTCTTCGGATTCCAGGACTTGGTTGCCTTTTTCCTTCATGAATCCTTCACGCATAATGACTCGTGAGGATTAACCAAAGGTGTTTCACCCTTCGTAGTAGTCTTCGTCCAAGAAGTAGACCCCGGCCTCACTCTAGTCGTCTCACTGCCAAAACCAAAAGTTCTTTGTAATAAAGCATAACCCGAACCACCCACAGGTTGTTCCACATGAGGAGAGAAAGCTTCTACCCCAATATCCTTGGCCGTCACCTTAGAGGATCTCAAGGGCGAAGTTGGTGAAGCATTAAAACCAGATGTTGAAGGCTTATTTAATAAACCCCCTCCACCTGTATTCCTCGCAAGTTGATCAATCGTTTCAAATAGTCCAACATGCTCCCATTATTCCTTGTTTGTTGCACCCAGAAGGGAATTAAACTCTAGTGACATTCGAAAACTACCCCCCAACCGACCTCTGCCAACACCAAGGATAGTCAAATCATTAACAGTGGGCCAAGCCCCGGGAAATAGGTCGAATCATATAACAATAAAATCCCATTTAATACTATAGACCATCCCCCAAAAAACAAAATAAACTTTCTCTCAACAAAACTCCAAATATGTCTGCTCCCCAACACCAAAAACAACTACCCATCACCCTCAATCAACCAAAAAAAAATGATAAAATCCAGGTGACTAGTTACTAAAAATGGCATTCCTACATGAAAGGCCACTAAGCAAGTTCAAAAACTATGCTAAAAAAGAGTCTCTCCATATCTAATTTCAATCAATTATCTACTAGCACTAGCTTTTTGCCATTTAAAAAAAAATAAAAAAAAATAAAAAAATATGTGACTTGTTCAAATTGCAGGTCTTATTCAAAATAATTGATATCTCCATATCAAATAATGATCCCGTGCCACCTATGTTTTACATGTTTCATCAAATATGAATTTTATTTTCTTGCTAAAACTTTCGAATCAATTTGTGGCCAAGGAATATGGACCTGATAGATTTAATTTGATCTCAATTAATTTTGTGCCTAAAATCCTGGGATTGATTCGATGTTGACTTGGCAGCTAATTCGAAGAAGATAAAATTCATCCTTGATGAAGCCATATCAGCAACATTGTTTTAATATCTCTGTTTCACAGGTCGTCAAGCATAGTAAATATATATCTATTGAGTTGCCCACTCTTGGTTCACCTTGAGCTTGCTCAATTTGTTCCATTTCCTCTAATGGAGCGAATGCATCAATTCATAATTCGGCCTCTGGTTCTTCACATGGATTTAAGTTCCCACAGTAGGGTTATGTTACACATTATAAGGTTGGTCTTTCCAACCATTCATCGACCCAGGGAAAGAAATGGAGGGTTTGAACAACTCAACCTGCAATTATATGAATTTCAGTGACACAAGTATTTTTCTCGTGATGCTATTTTACCATGCTCCCATAACTGTTCTAATCAACATCTTTGATCAATACCAGTGAACCCGAAGTCTCTATCTTGAAATCCATCCTTGATGGCTTGGCGCTTTCATAACATTTAGTACTCTCGGCCTTTATTAACTGAACATATTCAACAACTGTTGAAGGAAGAACCCTATCAAGGAGCTCATTTTTATTTGCATTGGTACTCTATAGTGTTGATAGGAAAGCTCTAACATAATATTTATTGCCCAATAGGTTCTCAAAGCTCAACAGTAATGACAACTCCTGCCCATAAGTGTTTCATGTTTTCAATAGAGGTAAACTCCACTTGCACCAAGCAACTCGTCCTCCTCACAATTTGTTGCAAGCTTCCCAGGGGTCGCGACTCCCTCCAAAGTGTGCTACACTTTGTCTCCTTCACTCACAGAGAATGCATGAGTAATATGGACACAAACTCGACTGTGATACTGATTCACATTACAAGATTCACCATAGAGATGGTATTTAATTGAATACTCAACAACTCCATCAAACCCATAATATTAAGTAGAAACGATATTTTTCGGTGCTACAAGAATGACCTTATTCTTGCAACAAGACGAAAATTTGATATGCAGTTTTATATGTAGTTTTAGGTGCTAACACTGGCTCTAACTAGGGATGATTTTCTTCCTGTGGCATCAAGAAACTGCAAACCAATGCATTTATCTGTTTCACCTCTGCAACTTGTAACTTTATCCTGCTCACTGAAGACAAATACTCTGCAAACTGAATATAAACCACGATTGAAAACATACCTGTACAACAATGTCTCCATTAGGTGATGGAGTCAATTATTACACCATTCAAACTGAAAACAAAATTTAGATGCTTGAAATGTGAGCTTTATTCATCATGCTACCTATTTCTAACCAAGCAAAGACAAGTTGATTACATGTCTGTAAACTTCCAATTGTTAAATATAATGTAACCTCAACAGGCTGACTGTACACTGCCAACTGTCCTGGCCAGATGTACTTTCTATTCTTGTTTTTCTTGAGCCTATTTAGCTCATCTATTACCCTTTGCATAGTACTTACTACTACAGAACTTCTTCATGTACTCGTTTTGTACTCTTCTTCTTATATTCTAATATATTATTTTCTGTTCTATTCTTTCTCTCTGCATTTCTTGCTTCACAATTTATCATGGTATCAGAGCTACAGTAGTAAGCCTCTTCACACAGGCTGGAGAGAAACACGATCCTCAAACAACGCAGAGCTTACACGAATCTTGAGAGCAATTCAACACAGACTTTTCACAAGGCTTGGAGAGCTGTCTGTCATACTCTCGAAAGATCCTCGCAGGAAACTTCCACGAGGAAGTAGACCGTCATACGCTCAAAAGATCATCGTAAGAAGCTCACGCGAGGTCATAGAGCGTACTACGCTCGAAAGTTTCAAGGAGCATAAACACAAGAAGGACACAGAGATCGAGAAGGAAGAAATAGTAAAGATTCTTTCTCAATTATGAAAGAATCATCAAAGATTCATGAAGAAGAGTTGCAGGAGGTGGGAACTCTTGAAGAATTCAAAGCATTTGGTCAAATTCGTGAAATATAGTTGCAGAAATAAGAAGCGTTTAAAGCATCTCGGAAATCGCTCAAATATGTCAAAGATTGTAGCAGAGAACAAAGGACTCGTGAAATTCTTTCAAATATTTGAAAGATTCACAAATTTTTCTTCCGCAGAAGAAAATCCTTGCAAAGGCAGTAAAGAACGCATCTCAGGTTCAAATAACAATTGTCGCGGCCGTAAGATTTGTCCTATGAACAGATCTGAGGCGGAAATCCAGTTCAGAAGGGATGAGGAGAGCGCGGAAAAGGAGAAAGAATTTCAGTCGTTAGATCTTGCGCAGAGGACCGACAGCCGTTGGATCCGCGAGAAAGTGCACGAGGTTTAGTCCTCTGGAGCGCCAAGGAGAAATTCGACTTGCGAAGTCATGAAATCATCTGGTCCGTCCATCAAGAGACAGGTGGAGAGATCTCGGCATTTCGCTGACTCGCAAGGTGTAAAGGTCAGAAGACTGCCGTAAGAATTTGTGAATCGCTAAATCACGAGTCATTCTGGACCATTGGATCGCGAAAGATCGTGAGTCGTCGACCTTATTCCATCGCAAAATTAGGGATCGGGAGTTGGACGAGCGAAGGAGACTGCTCTCCAAAACCCCGATACGTGAAATCCTGACATCACAAATCGCGAAATCCTAAGAGGATTGTGAGCTGTCCATCTCAGAGGACAGGTGGCAGCAGATCCAAGTGCCATCATTTCGGCATTTCGGAGTTCGGGATATTGGAGGTCTTGTTGACGAAAGGTCACGACACTTCACGGCAAAAGTACCAAAATCCCGAAAAGATCACAGCCGTCCATTCGTTCGGACACATGGCGAAGATCGAGGAAACCGTCGGCATCTCGGCTACCGGGGTTTCAACATGACAGAGGATTTGGAGTCGCAAGTCGCGAAATCGCGAAACGACGAGGACCGTCCATCTTTCGGGGACGCGTGGCATCAATCCAAGATCTCAAGAAATTTCTAAAAAAGCGATTTCGGCAAAATCAACAATTCAGACTTCGCGTTTTGGAAGCGCAGCGTGACGAGGAATCACGAGTCGCGAAATCTCGATAGGATCTGGACCGTCAGATCATCAGTAGATTTGGACCGTCAGATCATCGGCAGATCTGGACCGTTGATTGTCCAACAGGCACATTTCGACATTTTGGCATTTGAAGTTCCGAAAGGAAAGGGCCATCGACATTTCGGTAAATCGGAGATCGAGGAATCGAGGAGTTAGAAGAGCTCGCTATCAGGGTTCACGAAGTCGCGAAACCCAGAATCCCAAAATCCTGAAAGGATCTCGACCGTTAGATCATAGGAAGATCTGGACCATTGATCGGTGTTTCGGCATATCGGGGATCCTGTAGACAGAGGACTAGGCCACTCCGCATCGCGAAGTCCCGAAATGCGAAATCCCGAAAAGGCTTTCGAGAAGGATCTTTCCAGCATATTTTGCATTTCGGCAAATTGAAAGACAAAGAACCAGAAAATCTCGTAGCGGTTTAACCTTTATGCGTGTGGTCACATTGATCAGAGACTAAGGGCCAATTCAAGGCTGATAAACTCTCTTCGGCGTTTCGTCAATCGAAAGTTGGAGAGTTCAAAGGTATCGTCTAACAGAGTTCCGAAATCACTGCAAGAAAGCAACAGACCTGGTTTTACGCGTGGGAGACAGGTAAATACAAATTTTTCTTTCTGTTTTGTTCAATTTTTTTTTTTTAAACATGACGACGTCTAGCAATTTAGGACCAACTCAGGGTCTGATTCTTCTTGGAAAGAAATATGAGTTCTGGTATCTTCGGATGAGATCCTTCTTGCAATCATAAGAGTGTTGGGATCCAGTGGATCATGGATATGTGGAACCAGATCCAGCAGACCTATCCACCATGACTAATCAGCAGAAAATTGCTCAAGCAACGCAAAGAAATAGAGAAAATAAAGCCAAGTTTTGGATTCAAAATTTTGTGGATGACTCAATTTTTTCAAAAATCACAGGCGCTGGTACTTCAAAACGGGCCTGGGACATCCTTAAATCTTCCTACCAAGGAAATGACAGGGTCAAAACAGTTAAACTGCAGACCTTGAGGACGCAATTCGAGACTCTAAGGATGACAGAGTCCGAAAATGTGGATCAGTTCATGACCAGAGTCATGGGCATCGTGAACCAGATCAG
>ML783311.1:496044-524620 GCA_009831015.1 Picea engelmannii | reverse complement strand
CTTGTTATCACTTGCAGAGCTCTAATCTCCCCCATGGCTATCTTGAACCACTCCTCTCCTTATAGGTCATCATTTTCCCTCATCCCTCATTCCCTTCTTTCTGCAACCGTGGCCCCTATTTTTGGTCCTCTCCTCACAAAACCTTTTCTCACTCCCTTCTCCCCAACCACCCCTTCCATGTGGCCACAAATCTGCCTAGTGGATGCCACCAATGGCCACTTTCCCTCCCCTTTCCACTAAAAACCCTCCTTCCTCTACTACTCTACTTCCTGGAGTGATGACTCCCCTTCCCTTTCCCCTTGTAATCACTTACCACCACCATTAGTGGTCCTTTCCACTAATACCACCCCATTTCCCTCTAAAAAGTGTGATCCATCATCTTATAGCTCAAGTGGCTCCACTAGGGCACCACCAGGGTGCCATTAAAGGGACACCAACCAAAAATCCATATATAATTTGGATTTTTATGTAGTTAAGAATTATATAAATTTTGATATATTAATCAAAAGGAGGAAATTGACCATGTTGGACATAAATCATGCATTTGGAGGAAAAATCAAGCTTAGAAAGAGCCCATATCTCATGCATAATGATATCTACACACAAAAAATAGTAGATTTTAGTTTAACAATAGGAAATTTCACTGGGAGTGTCAAAAAGGACTTTAAGGGAGGTGGAAAAGGTCAAACCTGAGTAAGGAAGAGGCCAAATTATTCCCAATAAAAGCCCATTTCTCAAGAATGGAGGGAGCCCATTTCTTGAGCAACAAATTAGTTGACTAAAATAATCCATGGAATTGGATTCATGATCAAAATTTAAACATATTTTCACCTTTAAATTTTCACAGATCTAAGGTAGTTTGGAGGTCAAATCTAACGCACTTTGAGATTAATTTAAGTCAAATGAAAGACATCTGAATTTCATGCCTAAGGAAGATGACACAAAACCTTTTATAGATCATATATATCCTTTACACATACATGGAAGTAAACATTTTTACATAGTCCAACACCTTTTCCAGTTGAGAAAAAGACTAAATTTGATCATAACTCCTTCAAATCAAACCTAATTTGAGTAAAATGAAAAGAAAGATGAAACATTACATAAGAAAAATCATTTTAAACTTGAAATTTTCAAAATTAAAACTTTATTGCACATAGGGAAGGAGAAATAATAAAACCTTACATTTTCAAAATGAAAACTTTATTGCACATAGGGAAGGAGAAATAATAGTTTAAATTAAAGGAAATTTTGCCCAATTCTACATTGGTTTTATGTAAATTTTGAAAACCTTTAAAAACTATTAAAAACATGTTACATGGAAATATATCGATGAATAAATACAAGTGGTTTATGAAAATATATTAATGAATAAAGAAGTTTTTTTGACAAACATGATGAGCGCAATACAAGTAGTTTTAAAGGCTTGTTTGGGACACCTTGGGTTCCATTTTCTAAGCCCCTTGGATGACTTATTTACCATCATTCCATATGATGTGGCTTCTCCCTTTTGAACTTTTCTCAAATCCAAAACATCTTTGAAAACTTTTTAAGATAAGGTAGCTTTAGCTAAATATATATTAGTTTCATGTAAAGGTGTTAGAAGTTTATCTAAAGAGAGGCCACTTGCCACTTTTCCCGTAGTGACAACTATTTTGTAATCTCAAGGTGACTTTTCCCTTGGGGATGGTTCCTCTAAATTGACCTCCTCCTCTTCTATAATGGGATGCGTGCACTTGTATTTTTTTTTTTTAAGGACTTGTTCAATTAAAGCAACTAAGTGTCGTAGGATTTTGTCTTTTGTGTTTTTTCTTTATTTATATATGGTTGTTTGGGTTGTTGGAATTGGATTTTTGCTTTCTTATGGTTATGGGGTAGTTTTATGGTGTTTTTCATGTTATTATTTTTATGAGGATAATAAAACTAGGTTTCATTGCTACTTATTACTTGATTGTAATATATTGTCTTTTTATTAATAATTGATTTGTGTATTTTCTATTCTAGAGTTGTGGTTATGTTGAATCCTCAACATGTCCTAAATAGATGTATCAAACATGAGGGTATTCTTTTATATATATATATATATGAAAGTGTTTTTCATTTATTGTAGAAATATTTTTTTTAGAATTAATTTGTAAATGCTTTGTATATAAAACAATACCATATTCAATGTGTTAAATCCATATATATATACATGTATATAAAACAATACCATATTCAATGTGTTAAATCCATATATATACAGGGTTAACTTATTTCCATATTTTAAATCTAAATGTTGCATTTGCATGCTAAATCGATTGAGATTATTTCCCAAACTCGATTGAGGTTATTTCTCAAACTTGCTATGCTATAACTCCATATGCTTTCATGATTAATCAAAACAATGTCATAATTTAGATACCTTCCTTTTGAATGTTATTGAGAGGCCTTTGCTAGATTTCCCATCGTTTCCATTCACACGGATTAACATCTATTTGTGTGTTGGATTTCACATTGTTCCTTCTTCTCTATAATGGTGCTCTACATGCACGATTGATGCTTCATAATTATGGTTATTCATAAAATAAATATTTGATTATAAAATAGAAGCACAATTATAAATGATAATATTGTAAAAATAAATATTTTGAGTATATTTCTAATGCATAATCAATATGTTATTGGAAAGATGGTTATTCATAAAATATAATATTTGTTATTATAAAATAGATGTATAGTAAAAAATGATAATGCGTCAAAATAAATGTTTCTAGGATATTAGATGTTTTTAACATATAATTAACATGTGACTTGAAGGTTATCGTTGATGATGTAATATAAAAATCTAGATCAAATACAATAATTGCACTAAAAGGAACAGAATAATAATGGTATCATATTTATTTGAATAACCATGAACAAAGTCACTTAACAAATTAGCATAATTTAGGCATTATATATACAAATTTTAATGTCTTATCGTACTAATGATAAATCGTGCACCTAAACTATGTACTAAACCCCCACACCAAACTTCTGCAACTAATATACACACCTAAACCATGAACATAACCCACACACCTAACTTAGGCACACAATCCATGCCCATAACCCATACAATTAACCCATGCACCCAACCCACATACATAAACCATATAGTTATCCCATGCTCCTAACCTATGTAGATAACCCACACAACCAACTAATACACCCAACTCACACACCTAACCTACACAACTAACCTATGCACCTAATCCACACACATAGGTAACATACCAACCTATACACCTACCGACATGCCTAATACATGCACCTCATTCTCATACCTAACACTCAAACTATTCCACATAGATAAATCATGCATGTTGTTGGTAATACGACTTCCGTTACACCAAAACCCGCAGGTGATTGGTAAACTCACCACCACCAGATTTCAAGGATCCATGAGAGGCGATTAGTCCCTTGTCACGATACACCAGGGAGCGCTGACTACTTGCAATTTCGTGCAACAATCTTCCCCTTAGCGTGAGTCGAGTGTGTATCGAACTCGTGACCTCTAGCTCTGATACCATTGGTTGGTAATACGGTTGTTGTTACACCAAAACCCGCAGGTGATTGGTAAAATCACCACCACCAGATTTCAAGGATCCACGAGAAGTGATTAGTCCCTTGTCATGATACACCGGGGAGCGTTGACTACTTTCAATTTTGTGCAACACATGTAACCCATGCACCTAACCCGCATACATAACTCATGCAACTAACCCACCACACTAACATTGAAAAAAGAACCACCTCAAAAAAATACCAAAGTGACAAATCTAGGGTGTGATTTTATAAACCATGTTCACCCATAATGATTATGTATGTGAGATTATTCATAATGTTGATTAATTGGGTTGGTTGTCATTGATGACAACCTTTGAAGAAAGTCCGGTAGCAAATTCTGGTAGCACAAAGGTTTGGGTAATGGTCCCAAGTTTGTTTGATGGATAATGGTATGAGTTTTGATATATTTGTAGGCAAGACTATTCTAGCTGGATAGTACATGTCATGCCATTTCCAGTGGTATGTGAAACTTCGCATAACTCTTCACGGTTAGAGAGTTATGGCCATGTGAAGTTAGAGAACCCCCATGAGTCATCTAGAAGCCCCAAAAGGTCAAAGTAGTCAAAGTGGTTGCAAAGAAGAAATTATTTAAATAATAAAGTGAAGTGATGAGTGTACTATAAGTCAAAGTGGATAAAAAATAAATTATTTAAATAATAAAGTTAATGGAGAAATTACTAAGTGGACAAGGGGTTAGAAGTAGGTTAGCCCTAAAATAAGGAAAGTGGGTTAAGCTGGTTAGAAGGTAATTTAAATAATAAAGTGAAGTGATGAGTGTACTATAAATCAAAGTGGGTACAAAAGAAATTATTTAAATAATAAAGTCATTGGATAAATTACTAAGTGGACAAGTGATTCAGGATCTTTTCATCGTGACTTATAAAGAATTGTATTAAATGAGCATAAATTAAAGTGCGCCATTAAAGAAGGGAAAACTTAAAAATGAAGAGACATAATCATCAGATCTGAACACAAACTTGATAACGAAGTTCGTCCCTGGTGGACTACGTCTCCGGGTCCTGCTCTCAAATGGGTAGGCTCTTTCATTAACTCAACAAAATAATTTGGCAAATACATGAATATACCTCATTCTGAAATCAAGCTGTAGAAATAATGCTCAGAACAAAAAACAGACATCACCACTAGATTCATAGCGTCGAATTACCCAAAAATGACTATCTCCATGCTCCGATACGACTTTGGAAATCCCAGGCCTAAGAGGAATTATGTCTTGGTTTTCGTGCTCTCTGCACCTGCAATTATGACAATCATGTCTCGAAATCCATGCCCACGGTCGTACGGTACGGTCATGCCTCCCCCTTCCGACTGGGCAAAACCTGACTTAAATAGAAAACGACAGACGGATTTCCCAACAGGCTCCGTTGGCGAGTTGGTTGTTGGTACTATTATTAAAGCGTTGATATGGGTGGAGGTCCCAGGGTCAAATCCACGGGCCTCCCTTTTGGGATCTTTGTTATAACGTCTGCCAAGTTTGGAGAACAACCTCTATAGTTAGTGGATGTCACTAGATATGGCAGACCTTCGTCAGATTTGGCGGGGTCCCACCCCATATATGTTTTTGAAATTTCAGTTACGGTCGTCCTTGGGCATCTTAGGGATGCCACGTGTCGCCTGCTGATTGGGCCACGTGGCCTCCATAGATTGGTCCACCTAATTGCTTATGTCGTTGCCCATTCAACCATACATGACACGTGGCGCTTCCTAGATGGTGTCACATCCCGTCGCCTGGGGTGCCACGTGGCACTTTTCTACTGGTCCACATGGACCCCTGAAAAGCCCATTGGCGGGTGACATGTGGTAGCCTTTGGTGCTGCCTCGTGGCATGATGACATCAGAATCTGTCATGATGATGTCACCCTGCCATGTCATTTGTTGACGTCATGCTGATGTCAATAGTACAGACGATGATGTGGCCCTTGTTGACTTGACCTATTTGACCACAACTTTGACCATGAATATCTTCCAAACCATAACTCTGTTTGACAAGTCGTTTGTATTGTTAAAAATATTGCAACGCTCTCTTCACGATAATGTCATTTTCACTGAGTTTTGGGAACTTTGAATTTTTGCCCTTTCTCTGTCTGTTGGAGCCATTCTGAGCGTTTTGAGTTGCCTTTGTGAGTTATGAGTTATTCTTATTCTTCTCTGGATCCTTTTTGGATCACGCCTTCCCACTAAGAGATTTTTGGACCACCAAAATATTTCATCAATCAACTGATAAGTGAGAGAAGAGTCCCCTCACTTTGTCCTTCTCAATCCACTTTGCCTTGCTTGGATGGGTGCCATTTAAGCCCACTTGAAGATAATCAACATCACCCCTACGTGAAGTCCATGTCCTCCTATCCAGGATGATATCTTCCTGTAACTCATCCAAGTACTCAGGTTAAAACTCATCAACTGATGGTATTGAAAATCCCTTGTCTTAATCCATGATCATGGGAGGCTCGAAAAGTTTCAAGTTCTCAATGTTCAAAACTGAGTAAATGTGCATATAAGGTGGAAGATCCAGACGAAAAGCATTGGTACCTATTTTCTCCAAGATAATGAAGGGTCCACAATGAATGGGCTTGAGTTTCTTGTCTTCAGCTTTCAATCTCTCCTTTTTTATGTGAATCCATACCCGGTCTCCAACCTGGAACTGATGATCAACCCTATGTTTGTCATGTCGAGCCTTATACTGTGCTTGAATTTTCTCCATATGTTCCCTATGCCTGGTGTGTCTGTTGAATCCTATGGATGAACTTGCGGGCTCTGTCCTCTGTTCGTTCTTCATTTACATCGACATCTCTCCCGTACATCAATTCCAAAGTAACCTTTGGTAGGTACCCAAAACATGTCTCAAAAGGTGAACTCTGAGTGGATGAATGTAGAGCTTGGTTGTACGCATATTGTACATAGGGTATTTTTTCATCCCATATTTTGGGATGCTTGTTGTAGTAGCCTCAAAGAAAAAGTACCATTGTTCAGTTTACCACCTCTATCTGTCCGTTGGTCTGTGGATGGAAAGCAATGCTCCTCTTCAATTTGGTGCCCATCATTCTCCACAATCTAGTCCAAAAGTCCCCAAGGAATTGAGTATCTCGATCTGAGACAATAGATGTGGCTAATCCAAAGTGAACCCAAACATGTTGAAATAAGAGATTAACATTCTGCTCAACAGTGATCTTATTTTTACAAGGCATTAAGATACACATCTTGCTAAACCTATCCACTACAACATACAAATAATCATGACCCCCTTTGGTCATGGGTAAACCCCCTACAAAATCCATGGATATGCTTTCCCATGGATGGGATGGAACATGAAGTGGTGAGTATAGCCCCAATTTTATATTAGTGGGCTTACAAGTAGAACACATCACACACCCCTTTACATATTTAGTTACAATTGCTTTCATTTGAGGCCAGTAACAAAATCTCTGCAAATGAGCCATAGTTTTTCCTACCCCAAAATTCCTAGACACAAGAGAAGTATGAGCTTCTCGTATTACATGGACTTGTTCACTTGTAGGAATACATAGCTTTCCAAGATGGTAAAGTAACTTTCCCTGCAAACAATAGTTCTCTACCTGTGCACTAAGGGTTAGCTTCATATATACTTCTTTAAAATCTTCATTGATGGCATATTTTTCTATATAGCTATCATGAGATAAAGAAGCATTCTTCAAAATAATAGAAGCATCAATAGGAGGTCTAGAAAGCATATCAAATACCTTGTTACTTGTACCTTTTTTGTACTTGATTACCAAGTGAAATTGTTGTAGAAAACCCATCCACTTGTAGTGCCGAGATTATTGCAATTTGGTCTGTGCTTGAAGATACTACAAGGGTTGGTGATCTGTATGTATAATGGTTTCCTTCCCTAACAAGTAGTGCTTCCATTTCTTTACACTCTGGACTAATGCATACAACTCTTTGTCATATGTAGGATAGTTAACAATAGCTTGGTTAAAAGTTTCAGAGTGGTAACAGATAGGCTTACAATATTGCATTAGTATTGCACCCATGGCATACCCGTTGGCATCTGTCTCGATCTCAAAAGGTTGATAAAGATTCGACAATGCTAATATTGGTGCGGTACTGATATTTCCCTTCAAAGTGTCGAAATATTTTTGTTGCTTTCCTTCCCACTGAAAAGTGTTCTTCACACTGGCTAAGGAATGTAGAGGAGCTATTATGAATGAGAAGTTGGGAATGAATCTCCTCCAATATTGGACTGCACCTAAGAAGATTTGAACTTCGGTTACACTTTTTGTTTTAGGCCAATTTACAATTACATCAATTTTAGAAGGGTCAATTTTCAATTGTCCTCCTCCTACAATATGACCTAAGTATACAAGTGAAGTCTTTCCAAATTCACATTTAGACAATTTTACATAGAGCTTCTCCCTTTTCAAAGTATCCAATACTTGCTTTACATGCCTCACATGCTCATCCCAAGTCCTGCTAAAAACAAGAATGTCGTCTAAATATACAATCACAAAGTCATCTATGAAAGGCCTGAATACATCATTCATCACACACATGAAATTTGCCAGAGCATTACAAAGCGCAAATGGAATAACCAACCACTTAAACAATCCCTGCTTGGTTTTAAAGGTAGTTTTCCATGCATCATGTTCTACGACTTTGATTTGATGATATCCACTGCGCAAATCCAACTTAGTGAAATAAACAACATTCTTCAATTGATCAAGTAAATCATCTATGCGAGGAAGAGGGTATCGATTTTTCACCGTGATTTTATTTAAAGCTAGGTAATCGATACACATTCGCCATGTACCATCCTTTTTTGGCACCATCACGATTAGAAAACCACAAGGAGATGAACTGGGTCTGATGACCCCTTGATCCAATAAGACCTGTACTTGCTTCTTGATCTATGTCATCTCCACAACTGACATCCTGTACATGCCCACATTAGGAAGAGGAGAATCCTGCTAAAGATGTATCTTATGTTGGATTTCCCTCTTAGGAGGTATTCCATCTGGTTCCTGAAAAATATCATCATACTTAGAAACAATATCAATTAATTCTTTTTTATGATATGGATCACACCCTTGGAAAGCATCGAATGTCCCGACATCTTTCTCTCTGAGAACCATGCGTACATATCTCTTATTAGTGTTTATGAGTCTTTTCATTTTCCTTGAACTAACAAGTGTTGTGTTTACGCTCATGTTGTGAGCCCTAACAATATATTCCACTCCCCCTTTAGTAAGGTGGTATTTGTTCTTATGACGAAAGAAGATTGTTTTTCTATCATAAAGATAAGGACTTCACAACACTATGCCACATATATCAAGTGGTACAACATCCAAATCCACTTCATCAATCAATTTTGAAGCAATAGAAAATCTGATCCTACATTGTTTGGTGACATTAAGTTTTTCTTTATCACATACCCAACCAAGAGGATAAGGCTTTGGATGTGGTTTCGTTTCAAGACCCATTTTCTTGACAACTACTTCAGATATTAAGTTTACTTGGGAACCCAGATCAAATAATGTATCTATCTTAGTATGTTTAGATACAACTCTTATATGAAATAACTCATTCCTCTTCCATTCATCAACATGAGATTCATCATTGGAACTAGAACTAGCATGAAGAGAATATTTACCTTGTACTCTAACCATTGTGATCTTTCCTTCATATCTTGAATCAGAACCAAGATCTTGTTGCACTATAGTAACGATCTTTGTCTTCCCCTTTCCACCGAACTATTTCGGTTTCTTTTCTGGATGCAGTTTCCAACAATGTTCTTCATCATGACCGCTCTTCTTGCAATGAGTGAAAGATGGTTTCCCTCCTTCTCTTGTCACTGTAGTGGTCTTCTTGTCCTTCCTTTTGAACTTCTTAAAAGTCTTTTGTGGGAAATTGGAAGGTTTCTTTGTGGGATCTTCTTGAACATGTTTCCCCCTGTTCTCAAGGTGAGTGGCTTGCACACAAACTTTGTCAAGACTAGTGGGGTTAAACAAGAGCAAATTATGTCAAATATAAATGTGAAGTGCGCCAATATACTTCATTAAAGTTTCATAAAAATCCAAAGGAATGTTCAATGCAAGAGATTTCTTCCTAAACTCTTCTATGAAACTTTGTACAGTTTGTCCTTTACTTTGCCTTAAAGTTTTCCATTCCATCATTGCTTTATGTAAATACCCTAATGAATAAAATTGCTTCCTTATCTTTGATTTAAATTCCGACCATGAGGAAAGAAGCTTACCAAACTTACTTCTATCCCGAAGATTTCTCTCCCACCATATGAGAGTGGTGCCTTCCAACCGAAGAGAATCCAATTGCACTTTAACTTCCTCTTCATCAATATGTTGGACACATAAATACACTTCAACCTGTCGGATCCAATTATCTAGATTTGCAGGATTAGAATCTCCATTAAACATAGGTAAAACAAATTTTACATCAAGCTTTAATAATGGTTTCTTAAAAGAGGCTTTATGGCTAGAATGATGAGAATGATGAGAATGCTCAGAGGAAGAAGAACTAGAACTTGAAGTTGAAGACGAAGGCTCAGGTGGATCTCCTACAACCCCTTGGTTTACTGAAGCATCATCATCTGCATGTGATTCCTTTTTCTTCCCTTTCTTCTTCATCCTCTTCTCGTAATCTCCATACATTTGCTCGACCATTTCTGACATGCGATAAAATACCATGTGAAAGTTTTTCTCATGTTCATCATGCTTGTCCTCTTCTGCCATTTTCTTCCTTCTGGATACACGACCAACTTCATGATTGAACGTCTTAAGAGTTCCTTCACCCTGATTATGCTTGGCCCTAGTAAGCATTCACGCTCAACAATTCAAGTCAAAGATGACTTCTCTGATACCAACATGATCCAGGATCTTTTCATTGTGACTTATAAATAATTTTATTAAATGAGAATAAATTAAAGTGCATCATTAAAGAAGGTAAAAATTAAAAATGAAGAGACATAAGCGTCAGATTTGAACAAAAACTTGATAATGGAGTTCCTCCCTAGTGGACTACATCTCTGGGTCCTGCTCTCAAATGGGTAGGCTCTTTCATTAAATCAACAAAATAATTTGGCAAATACATGCATATACCCCATTCTGAAATCAAGTTGCAAAAATAATGCTCAGATCAGAAAACATACATCACCACTGAATTCGTGGCGAAAAATTACCCAAAAATGATTGTCTCCACGCTCTGATCCAACTCTGGCACTCCTAGGCCCAAGATGAATTATGTCTCGGTTTTCATGCCCTTTGCACATGCAATTATGATAGTGTCATCTCGAAATTCATGCCTGGGGTCGTACGATATGGTCGTGCTTCCCCCTTCTGGCTGTGCGGAACCCAGCTTAAATAGAAAACGGTGGACGGATTTCCCCACGAGCTTCATTGGCGAGTTGGTTCTTGGTACTATTATTAAAGAGTTAATACGGGGGAGGTCTCGGGGTCAAACCCGTGGGCCTCCCTTTTGGGCTATTTGTAATAACGGCTACTAAGTTTCGAGAACGACCTCTATAGTTGGCGAATGTCGCTAGATATTGCGGACCTCTGCCAGATTTGGTGGGGTCTTGCCCCATATATTTTTTTGAAATTTCGATTATGGTCGTCCTTGGACGTCTCAGGGATGCCACGTGTCACCCATTGATTGGGCCATGTGGCCTCCACAGATTGGTTCACCTAATTGCTGACATCACTTCCCAGTCAACTGTACATGATATGTGGCGCTTCCTGGATGGTTCTACGTGGCGTCGCCTGGGGGTACCACATGGCACTTTTCTATTGATCCACATGGACCCTTGAAAAATCCCATTGGCGGGTAACACTTGGTAGCCTCTGGTGTTTCCACATGGCATGATGACGTCAGTAGTCATCACGTTGACGTCACCCTGCCATGTCATTTATTGACGTCATGTTGATGTCAGCAATACGAACGATTATGTGGCCATGTTGACTTGACCTATTTGACCACAACTTTGACCATGAATATCTTCCAAATAGTAACTATGTTTGACAAGCCGTTTATGCCGCTAGAAATCTTGTGACACTCTCTTCGTGATCATGTCATTTTCACCTAGTTTTAGAAACTTTGAATTTTTTCCCTTTCTTTGTCTGATGGAGCCATTCTGAGCATTCTGAGTTTCCTCTGTGAGTTCTGAGTTATTCTTAGCCTTCTCTGGATCCTTTTTGGATCAACAAGTGGTTAGCAGTGGGTTAACCTTAAAATAAGGAAAGTGGGTTAAGATGGTTAGAAGGTAACCCCTTGAGGAAGCTACATGAAAGTATAAATAAGAGGCAAGGGTCTCTCATTTTTTAATCACACTTGAGCATATTGAATATCTACAAGTGAGTGAGGTAACCAAAGGATATCTAAGATGAATTTCAGAGGGAAGGTGAGGTAAAGAAGGCCAAAATTCAAGGGAGGATAAATTCTTTTGATGATTCCTTCTAACGTATGTTATTTACAAGTCATCTCACCATTTTCACAACAACGTTTTTTTCTAGAATGATTCAGACTGTGAAATTGGAAGGCCATTGAGGAAACATATCCATGTAGTTGTGATAAAAATTCCAGCTTCTGGGTTGTTGTATTTTTGGAGTTACACTCCGTGGAAAATAGGGTTTGTGGCTAGTCCTGAAACTAGTCTAAAACAGGTGTTTTAGGTAAAAAAGTCATAAATTCTTCATAAAATATTTGAATTGAGTAAGACCAAATGTATTGGTTAGAGTAAAGACTATAGTATTATGTGTACCATTTTCAGATCCATACAACAAACATTGCATGCAGAGACCTCCCTACAAGTTCACTCTCTAGAATAAGCCATAATTCAACAAGGTATGCTATTTTTTATATAACTCCTTTTCTGAGAGGTTCCAAGTAGTGAAACCTGGAGGAATTGCACAAAATACACTAAAGAACATTGTGTACTATTTTCATATCTGTATTCATTACAGGTACATAGTTATGATTATTTCAAGTTAGGGTTGTTGACTAATCCAAAATTAGTCATGTGAGACTAAAGTAAAGTTTGATGAAAATGCTAGTCTCTTGTTGTTAAAGTTAAGGAAGGTTTTGTTGACGAGCGAAATTGAATGCTTGCCAACTGGAAGAGTGGATCCAGTCCGGGGTTGTCTAAATAACCCAAGTTGTTTGGGATGAACCACCCTGACGGGTTTAGCGGCTCCGTTAGCTAATCTAAGTCCTAGAAAAACAAAAGAAAGATATACTAAGGAACTAATCTAAATAAAAACAACAATTAAAGTGAACTAATAAAAAAATCTGAAGTACATATATATAATCTATTACCTAAACTATACAGTTATAATTCTATAAAATTAAATGTTCAATTGTCAACAGAATTAGATATAACTACAAATGTACAATATTTACAAATTACAGATTTAAATGAAACCTGCAAAAATCATTTGTAAACTGTCCTAAGACAGGAAAACTATTGTTTTTTGATCTTTTATAATTTTATGAGAAGGAAATTAAATAAAAACTATCTAAGCTAAGTAACTAAAATAATAACTCTAACTATAAATCTGAACTATACATATATCTATCTAATCTACTTATATGACACTAATAAACTAACTATTAAATAACGAATAGAAAACTGACCTGAAGTAACGCTTCAAGTTTGTCATGTATCCAGAAGTTGATTCAGCTGTTCGGTGGGAGGAAACCCGCACCAGATTCTCCACGAGCTTCTCGTAAACAAGAAGCAGTTGTGCTCTCCGAATATCAATAACAGGAAAAACAAGACATAAAAAATTACAACAATCTTATAATTTACAAATCATCGCAGTCAGATAAATCCTTGTGCAAAATTTGTACATAACAATTCAATTAATGAAAAAGATAAACCTGTATTCATTAAATCGAAATAGAATGATTGCTATATTTTTAAATAAGAGAGATCAGATATGGACAACATATAAATCAAATCACATCAACATGCAATGAATCATGATAGCTAAAGCAGTCGATGACTGATTACAAACTGATATGAATAAAATCTGAAACAAAAGTTTGATATATTGAAAGAGAAAGTTGTTACAAGACATCAACTTTCATCCCAGTCTATATCATAAATCCATAGTCTAGTTTTCCCAACATGATGATGATGGTTTTTTACAAAAAATAAGAAGTATTTAAAGACTTCCCACAGGGTAAAACATCCCTATGGGAATTATCAAAACAGTTTACAAAAAATCTAGGGATAATCTCCCAAGTCTGGCTAAAACTAACAACCTATAATAAAAATGTGTCACAAAAACATCTCTCAAACTGCCACAACATGCCCCATTGATCATTGTAATTCGTATGCACCTGAAAGGGGACAAAAATAGACAATATTAGAGTATATTTTATTGATAAAATTGACAAAAAATTAATTTTTAAGACTAGCTACAGAATCTGGTGATTCTGTAGCTGGTCTAATTTGAGCGCAAAATTGTTTTAAAATCAATCCAAAACTTAAAGAGTTATATTCAAACTATTAAACAAATATTTAATTGCTAATTGGAAACCAAACGAACCACAACAAATCAAAACTCGTATGCTAATTTGAAACAAATGAAATTGTAATTGAATTAATCAATTGATAACAGGATATGTGGGATTTGTCAAACGTTTTTTATTGCCAATTAGGAGCAGACATAATCGATTGATAGTTGGGGAACCAATGAAATCATCACTTGAATCAATTTCAAAACGGACTATTAGCCAAGTTTTTCATACGAATTCAACAGAGATAAAATATGTCAATCTGAGCTTGAAAAAATCATTTTTTGAAAATCAAAACTAACAGAGCAGCAACAAATCTATTTTCGATACCAATCCAACTCATACAAGTAATCGTACTAACTCAAGACACACAACAATCGTTTGTAAATCAAATCAAACAGGAACGAATCGAAACAGTTTGGAGCCGACACAATCGTTATGCAAAATCGTATCAATCGCCACAAGATTTTAGTAAATCAATCTTTTATACAGGTCGAATGTAATCATAATCCAAACGAGAAAACTAAAAAGAATCGCTTCTGGTAAATCAAATTCAACGGGATTGTTTATAAACAAACATAACTTAACCGAAATCAAACCTCAATCAACTATCCATACCGAATTATTTCAAAAAGCAATCCAATCAAAATAAAAAACAAATCAATCAAAACTGAGAATAATAAAATCTCATTAACTAAATCATAGCTGTGTCTGAATTTAGCAAACAAATTTCCCACTCATGATTCATAATGAAATTGTTTTGGTAAAATGAAAGCAACAAAATCATTTTGAATCCAAACGAACAGAGCTATTGAAAGCAAATCCAATCGGTTATATTGATCCAAACCAACTCATAAAACAAAATTAATATTGAAATTCATACCTGAACAATAAGAAAAGGCTTCGATCATGATAACTTGGAATTGACGAAGGCCATTGCGGCTTCAATGTTCCTGAAGACAATTGAACCAGTGGTTTTTTGTTTCTTGTCATTAGCTTGAAGCCTGTCTCTTTCTTTTGACAGCACTGTAACTTGCTCCTCTAACGATTTGATCTTTGATTGCAACAAGGGAATGTCGGTATAATAACGCTCTAGCCAAGCATTACATTGGATGCATGATGGTTGCTCGGGCTTTGTCATCACATGCGAGGGTTTGTTTAAGTTACCAGGGGTTTCTTTGTGCAGCTTGATTCCCGGGTAGTTAGGATCGTTTTTTAGGCACGGGGGTAGGTTAGAGACATAGTCATTGGGTTCTTTAGAGCATAGGCCATGGGAATAGGGGTATTCCTCAGCTAGGAAATGATTGATGTCGGAATCCGAGTCCTCGCTCAACACTATGGGCTTTTGGTCGATGTTTTGTTTAGGCTTGTTCCGGGCAAATCTCGATATCAATCGAGCATTTTTCTTCCCTTTACTGTTGACAGCATTGTCACCTCTGCCTTTCCTACTCACCGGCTTCTTGACGGCCTTAGTCTTGTCTTTTGTACACGGGTTGGTTATGATGTCGGGTAGGTCGATGTCAGGGAAAACTGGGGGTTTGACAGGGGGTAGAAGGATATGAAATGGCACGACTGGCTCAACCATAGTCTCACTGACCACAACCTTGTCGATTTGAGCAGACTTTGGATTAGCAAAGCCATTTCTAGATAGAAAGACTTGCCAATTATCGCCATGAAGGCTCAAATGGTGGACGACGATGAGTTTAATTAAGTCGTGATGAAAAAGGTTGTTATTAGCCTTCTCACGTTTGAATCTCTTCGACATCTTGTAAAGACTACGCAAGAAGTAATACGGCATGTTCAAAGGATAGCCTATGAAATTCATCAATAACCGGAGGTGATACAGAAATACCAAGCCATACCGACCTTCACAGGTCACGAACTGTTTAACAATTACCAAAAGATCGTGCCACCTGGGTTTGAGGGTAGAAATAGGCATACCTTTATCACAGGACACAACCTTTCGTGATACGAATAGTAATGGCCACAACACCTCGTCGACTTTGGAGTTTTTGAACCACCTTTGGCCCGTAGCTGCTAGTCCTGTAGCAGATCTTATGAATTCCTCATTGAGCTTGAGTTGTATGTCACCGACTTTAGCCCTGCACCCATCAAAGGTGAGGGCGAATTGTTGGGCAACCGAAAGGTTGAAACCCTCGAACCTCTGTATAAACACCAGCCAACCACCATTTTCTAAATCCTTACGGGCATCATCGAATAGTAACAGATTTTGGCTACCGTTTGGCTCTATGCACACCACTGGTGCCATAGACAGAAGCACACAGTGAGCAGGGTGCTAGGGCTAGGGTTTGAACAGAGTATACGCAGGGGCAAAACGCTCACAGGCTTACCCGAAAACACCAGGGGTGACCAGGGATAGGGGGAAAGCATTAATGACCGAATGTGCGAAGGTGGTGGAGCTAGTTCAGCCCATGCAAAACAGTCATTTCCCACAGTACAACCGCCGGCGCATATAACGATTCGAATATTACTATTGCATATGTTAAAAAACCATGCCACTCAATCAATCAAATGAAATCTATGGTAAGTCGACCAAACATGTGCGCAAGCAATAGTTTTAAAACCAAAATAATGATTCGAAATCAACACCAAGGGTTCGATCATATGAAATATGTGTTGTATGAAATGATCACACCAAGGGTACAACCACAACATGCATGTGTTTTCATGAAAACAATGTGTCAAGGTAATTGATGAAAGACTATATAAATCAAACCACCAATGCATCACAAACTCGATCAAACATCAAGCCACCAATAAATCAATGATTGAATCACAATCTCAAGAAATCATATTAACAATTAAAGAATTCCAAATGAATAAGGATCTTAGAGTCTTGTCAACTGTATAATCATAATTAAATTGGAAACGGAATGGACATATCGACAAGAACGATCACAAAAATCCAGTGATGATTTTAATATGACTTCAAAATCAAAGTTTTCATGCTTGCAGTCGTGAAAACAAGAACAAGGGAAAGTGGGCAAACGCATAAAAAAATAGTGTTGTTTTATTGCAAAGGTTGCAACGGAAATCAAGGTTTGCAAAGGCACAGGTGTAGGCAGCTTATAAGGACAGTATAAAAATGTGAATTGGCTGCCAACAGGTTTGCAGGTATGTGATCATATACATCAGGTCTATTACAAAGTTACACATCATATTTGGATGATTAAATTGATGAGGGATTTTGGTTGAGGTACATGTTGGCTACATGGTTGAGACAAGTAGTTGATGAGTTGGCACATACATGAGGTGTATAGTTGATGATGTTGGTACATCTTGATGAGTCATAGTTTTATGTGTATTTGATGCATGATTGGTACATATTTGGTGCATGGTTGATGCACTCATTGATGGTACATGTTGAGGTATAGGTTGGTGCATGGTTGATGCACTTGTTTATGGTACAGGTTGATTACAGGTTGTTTGGTACAGGTTTACATCAGTATATCTCACAGTGATAGTGTGGCAGTGGTTCCATCATTTTACTTATACGTCAGGGCGGTTGGACGGGGCAAGGACAGGTGGTTGTAGCTGGAGAACATAGGGGGTTGTAGCCAGAGAATTGGGGAGTTGGAGCTTCCCTCAGGTTGTAGCCTGAGAAACTAGGGGGTTGGAGCCTCCTTCGAGTTGCAGCTGGAAAACAAAGGAATTTGGTGCTTCCAATGAATGTAATTATTAAAGACATATAAGAAAAATAATTTCATGGTTTTCTCCCGCTTTGGGTTTCCACGTAAAAACATTGGTGTACTGTGTATGTGTATGATTACTCATTTGTTCATTGTTTATTTACTCTGCAACAATTGGATGATAATGCTACATTGATATAACACTTGAATTTTATGGTTAAAAAGGATTAAATTTCTCTATTACTGATTCACCCCCCCTCTCAGTAATCCAACACATAACACACACACCCACACCCACAATGATGCTAACAAGTGCATCCCTTATGCATGTGAGTTAGGTTAATAGGTTATGCATGTTTCTTATGTTCATGGATGTGAGGTTTAGGTGAGTGGGTAGCTGCATGTCTTAGGTGCTTCTATTATGTGTGTCAATGTGTCAATGATGTATGTTGTTTATGTCCAATATGGGTTGGGTGCATAATCTATGTGCATCACTTACAAAGTTAGGTATGTTGGAATTTTTGTGCATGAGTTAGGTGCATAGGTTAGGTACATTTATTATGTGTATAGTTTGGTTTGTGGGTAATAGATCTAAGACTCATTTGTTTATCGTCTATGAAATTATTTCATCTCTCAGATTTATCATTATACTTGGCATTAGTGATGTAATGGGCATGCCTACAACATAAGTCACATGAGTGAACATATTCATTGCCTATGACCATGCTTTTATTCATTTCCCTTTGGACAATGCACTAACCCACTAAATCCTAATCCATAAACTCTACATATCTATCCCATGAACCCTTCGAGCCTTAAATCTTACCTTAAATCTTAATCCACTAACAATGTCCAACCCTAACCCCTATCTAGTCACTGACAAATTAACCCCTGACTACACATCCCTCTAATAATTATCCCACTAACCACTAAACCACAAATACACTAACTCTCTAAGATCACACTAACCGATGTTTAATCCTCAAACCCACTAAAACACTAACATCCAACCCTTAACGCCTAACCATTAACTAATGATTGACCCTAACCACCAATAACCATCCATCCAATAAATGCAATTAATGCACACACTTGATAGACCATGCACCTAAACCAAAAACCTACACCCCATTCAAATGCTAGCTATTTCATCTATATGATCCTAAGATACCTAAGCCACTAACATGAGATGTGCATAACCCACCTAAGCCCTTAGGTTAATGTGATAATTGCATCCTCCCTTAATTAAGTACTAACATACAACTCAATCTAGTATTATTATGAAACCTTAAATAGGGATTGTGGTGGAAGCCTTCACCTTTTTGAAATTCTTCTTGCTAATTGTAATTATGATCCATTGGACCCATGCCATCTTTGTCAAAGGGTACATAAGAATTTTAATATGACCAAGTCTTACCTATGTGTATCATTTAAAGGTGAAGGGTTATCCATTTCCTCATTCGCCTCGTTGTATCTTTGTGTGATGATTTTATCCTTTTCCATTTTCATCTACTTGGTCCAAGAAGGAGGATTGTGTTAGGTGCATGAAAGCATCGATTAAGTGCATGGGTTAACTACATGGGTATGTGCATATTTTAGATGCATCAATTAATATGTGAGGCATGTATCTTATGTGCATGGGTGTATGGGTTAGGTGTGTGGGAAAGTGCATCAATTAGGTGTGTTTATTATGTGTGTCACTTTTATTTGTTGGTTAGGTAGATGGGTTACATGCATGGGCTGGGTGCATGGGTCAAATACATGAGTGACATGTGTGAGTCATGTGCATGGATGATATGCATGTGTAGGTGTATTGATTATGTTAGTGAGTCACATATGTACTTGAGTATGTAGGTAGGTGCATTGCTTATTATGTTTGGTGTGTCACTTATATCCATAAGTGTATCCCTTGTGTACATGGGTTGTGTTCATGGGTTTGCTATGTTGTTTATATGCATAGGTTAGGTGCATGGTTTAAATGCAAGGCTAGGTGAATATTTTAGGTACACATCTTATGTTAGGAGGGTCTCATATGTTTGTGGATGTGTTGGAAGGTACATGTGTTAGGTGTGTCTCTTATGTTAGCCTTATCACTTATATTCACGAGTGAGTCACTTAATTGTGTTACTTCTATACATGGGTTAGGTGCACAAGTTAGCTACATGGCTTATGCACATGGGTTAGGTGCATTGGTTAGATACGTGGCTTACGCATATGGGTTAGATACAAGGGTTAGGTGCACTGGTTAGATACATGGCTTATGCACATGGGTTAGATACAAGGGTTAGGTGCATGGATAGCTTCATGGGTTAGATGGATTGCTTATATTAGGTGTGTTTATTCTTTGTTGCATTGCTTGATGTTTCTTATGTTAGAGGTGTTTCTCATGTGAATGGTTGCATTGATTATGTGTGTTTCTTATGTATGTAGGTTAGGTTCATTAATTATCTATGTGGTTGTTGAGACAAAAAATTGCTTTGGTTTCAACATGGATTTTTCATTTTTATAACTTTCTAGAGCCACAAGAGAGTTGTCCTAAATAATATTTATGAGACTAGGTCTTTTGATAGTGAGACAACATGAGTGGGTTTCCTCATATTTCTTATCACGTTAAAGAGTATCAAACATGAAGTGTAGTTCTTCATATTAGTTTTGTGTGACTTATCAAACACTAGACAAACATCAATGTTGATAAATAGTTGATCAAGACATGGTTGAAGATGTTGGGACTAGTTTTGGTTTCTATTGATTAAAATTCATGTGCATGTCTTGGGCTTGTATTGGCATTTAAGTTTTCAGATTTTCAATCTTCCATAGGACAATATTAAATTCCATATATTTTTGAAATAAACAATGAGTGTAAGGTGCCCAACAGAGTCTCGTTGGGATGTAATATGACCCAAGTTGACCCCTCTTGGCCCAATTCAAGTACAACAATTTTTAGTGTGGGGGAGATAATTTTTGAATTATTTTTGTGTTTTTAATCTCTCCTATATCACAAAATTGTGTGTCTAGGATTATTGTCTCATATTTCATCAAAAGTAGGAGTAGTTTGCAAAAAATTCAATGTTGCCCCCCTTTACCTGTCAATACATGAACTCCATGTGAGATGAGTTTTACATAGATGATCATAGACACCCTCAAGTTGATTTAAGAAAACCTATAGATCTACATAGTATTTATCATCATTATATTTCCAACAAGCTATCATTTGCTTGATTTTGAGTTTGTTTGCCCCAATTATGACTTGCACATGTTGCATGTCTCTCAAGGGCCAAATTTCACTATTACAACCTCAATTTTCATTTTTTGTTCTAAGACAAAACATAGGGTGAGAAGAAAATATAGTCATAGTGTATGATATTAAAATATCAAGAACAACCTTTTGCAAGATACTAACTAGTTTGTGTTAGGAAACACATTGATGGTTGATATTTAGGGATTTAAAGGTATTGTTCAACACCACAAGAAGAAATTAATGTTTCTAGGATATATTTTAGTTCAATATATTTCCAATAGCATATCATTTTCCAAATTGTGTTCTTGGATGATTGGGTTATGACCTTCGCAAGTTTTTGAATTGGTTTTAGGTGTTAGGTCCTAGCAGCTTGTATAATAACACCCTTAAGAGTCAATAAAATAGACTGTAATAGTAGAAAATAAAAAATTATTGGCTCACAACTATGAAGTAATCACCATGAAATTTATGATGGCCATTTCTCTGATGAATAGTTGATTTATGGCCTTCAAAAGTCAAGATACACGTGGACCCTAGTGCTAGAGCAGTTCCTACTGCTTGGTTCTTGGATAAAAATAGTGGGTCATACCAACATCAAAACAAAAATAAGAGAAAGTGGATGAGTAACACTTGTTGAGAGATTTTAAATGGCGTGCTTTGTTCAACATTATGACTCCACATGAATTGGATGTGATCTTGAGAAGCTTGTCGTAGATTGGCCAAAATCAATAATTTTTTTGAAAAGACGGGCATTAAATGGAGTCTGTGCACACTTTAAAAAATAAAAAGATCAAATGGGTTAGAATAAAACTAAATTTGGAAGGATTTGATCCTCCAACCTTGCAACCACTAGTGAGTTAACACCCTCTATTGACTAAAGGATCCTAGGATTGAGTGTTAAGGGAAAGGAATATGCTAACTTGAAAAGAAATAGGACATGCACCCTAAAACCACCCAAATCCATGTGCCTCCTTGTTCATAAGATCTAATTCAAGTACACATATTGAGAATGAAAAATCCCAAGTTGAATGACATGCATGCATTTGTATGAACAATCAAATTTTGATATTTTCCCCTCCATGCATATTTCTCCTTTCCAACCATTAGTAAGAAGAGAGAACTATGACTAAGCTATTGGAGGTTTCATGGCATGGTGTAGGACTTCAATTTGATTTTATGTCACTGATATGTGGTTCTTTCCAAACACCATTTTCTAAATTTATTCAATGCTACAAAGAATTCATTGTGTACAACTTTCATGCTTGTTGGTTTGAAGGTTTTTGGTTCAAGTTTTGTTGGTTCATGATTGTTGGATTCATGATTTTTGTTGGTTATTGGTTTTAATTCCAACGTTGCTAATTTTAAATCTAGGAGAGGTTGGATCAATATATTGTTGGGTTTTTTTATTATAATTCCAATTCATTGATAAGAGTGGAGAGTTTGTTTAGATAAAAATAAGGGGAGTTGAACCCCTATGAGCAATAACCACATAACCACAAGCCTCCTTGACCCTTTCTTCTTGTTTGTAAAATAGTGGCCCATCTCATCCACATAGGATGAAGCTCCCTTCTTTACAAAATCCCCCCCCTCACATAACCCTGTTATCACTTGTAGAGCTCTAATCTCCCCCATGGCTATCTTGAACCCCTCCTCTCCTCATAGGTCATCATTTTCCCTCATCCATCATTCCCTTCTTTCTGTGATTTTGGCTCCTAGTTTTGGTCCTTTCCTCACTCCCTTCTCCCCCACCACCCCTTCCATGTGGCCACATATATGCCTAGTGGATGCCACCAATGGCCACTTCCCCTCCCCTTTCCACTAAAAACCCTCCTTCCTCTACTAATGTACTTCCTGGAGTGATGACTCCCCTTCCCTTTCCCCTCATAATCACTTACCACCACCATTAGTGGTCCTTTCCATTAATACCACCCCATTTCCCTCTAAAAAGTGGTGGATCCATCATATTATAGCTAAGGTGGCTCCATTAGGGCACTACCAGGGTGCCACTAAAGGGCCACCAACCAAAAATCCATATATAATTTGGATTTTTATGTAGTTAAGAATTATATAAATTTTCATATATTAATCAAAAGGAGGAAATTGACCAAATTGGGCATAAATCATGCATTTGGAGGCAAAAGCTAGCTTAGAAAGAGCCCATATCTCATGCACAATGATATCTACACACCAAAAATATTACATTTTAGTTTAATAATAGGAAATTTCACTAGGAGTGTCAGAAAGGACTTTAAGGGAGGTGGAAAAGGTCAAACCTGAGTAAGGAAGAGGCCAAATTATTCCCAACAAGAGCCCATTTCTCAAGAATGGAGGGCACCCATTTCTCGAGCAACAAATTAAATGACTAAGATAATCCGTGGAATTGGATTCATGATCAAAATTTAAACATATTTACACCTTTAAATTTTCACAAACCTAAGATAGTCTGGAGGTCAAATCTAGCTCATTTTGAGATCGATTTAAGTCAAATGAAAGTTTCATTTGGATGCCATGCCTAAGGGAGATGGCATAAAACCTATTTTTAGATCATATATATCCTTTACACATACATGGAAGTAAACATTTTTACATAGTCCAACACCTTTTCCAGTAGAGAAAGAGGCTAAATTTGATCATAACTCCTTCAAATCAAACCTAATTTGAGTGAAATGAAGAGAAACATGAAACATTATAATCATTTTCAACCTAAAATTTTCAAAATAAAGCTTTATTACACATAGGGAAGGATGAATAATAGTTTAGATTAAAAGAAATTTTTACCCAATTCTACATTGATTTTGTGCCAATTTTGAAAACCTTTAAAAACTAATGAACAAATACAAGTGGTTTATGAAAATATATTAATGAAGAAAGAGTCTTTGGGGTAAACATGATGAGCGCAATACAAGTGGTTTTATGAAAATATATTAATGAAGAAAGAGTCTTTGGGGTAAACATGATGAGCGCAATACAAGTGGTTTTAAAGGCTTGTTTGGGACACCTTGGGTACCATTTTCTAAGCCCCTTGGATGACTTATTTACCAAGATCATTCCATATGATGTGGCTTCTCCCTTTTGAACTTTTCTCAAATCCAAAACATCTTTGAAAACTTTTTAAGATAAGGTAGCTTTAGCTAAATATATATTAGCTTCATGTAAAGGTGTTAGAAGTTTATCTAAAGAGAGGCCACTTGCCACTTTTCCAGTAGTGACAACTATTTTGTAATCTCAAGGTGACTTTTCCCTTGAGGATGGTTACTCTAAATTGACCACCTCCTCTTCTATAATGGGATGCTTGCACTTTATTTTTTTTTAGGACTTGTTCAATAAAAACAACTAAGTGTAGTCAATTCAATTTTGATACTTGCAGGTAGTGGGACTTTCTCGCTAATAAAGTAGAGCTGAAGTAGAAGGGCATTCTTTGGACATACTCCAGCTCTAGGCTCCAGCGAGTACTAACAGAACGCCACGCCTCAAGGGAAAGATTCGTCCCTGTTTAGGGTAGCAAAGTCAAGAAATTTGAAGTTCAATCTCTATGACTGCATGTAATATAGACTATTTGGCAGACAGTATGACTGCATTTGATTTAGACTGTGGCTATGTCTTTGAAGCTGAAATTTGGTTCGTCATTGTAGTTGAAACTGAAATTTAATTTGGCTTGGCATAACTGTCTTTGTATTGACTCGGCATAACTTTCTTTGTATTTGAAACTGAAATATGATTTGGCTTGGCATAAAGACGCACAGTTATGTCCAGTCAAATAGTTAATTTGGCTTGGCATAACTGTGGAACTGAAACTGTATTTGGCTTGGCATAACTGTGGAACTGAAATTTAATTTGGCTGGGCACCTGTCTTTGTATTAATTTGACTGGGCATCTGTCTTTGTATTTAATTTGACAGAAATTTAATTTGGCTGGGCATAACTGTGGGTCTTTGTACTTAAAACTGAAATTTAATTTCGCTTGCATAACTATGGCTATGAGTATAATATTTGGCTTGGCAGATTTGTATGATTGCATGTGAACATGATTGTGGTGGCTATGAGTATAATATTTAGCTGGATTGAAATTTGTGTTGGCAGACTTGTTTGCATGTGATATAGATTGTGGCTATCATTGCATGTGATATTTATCTTTATTACATTGTGTGTTATCAGTATAATATTTGGCAGATTGTATGATTGCATGTGATATGTGGCAGATTTGTATATTGTATGATTGCATGTGATATGTGGCAGATTTGTATGATTGCTTGCATTTTTGTATTTGAAATTGAAATTTAATTTGGTTTGTCTAACTGTGACTATAAGTACAATATTGGCTTGGCAGTTTTGTATGATTGCATGTGAACATGACTGCGACTAAGAGTACAATGGCTTTGTTTTCATTAGATTGAAATTTGACTTGGCAGATTGTATGATTGCATGTTTGTGTGTGATATAGATTGTGGCTATGATTATTTAGCTTGGCAAGTTCTATGATTGCATGTAATATAGATTGTGGCTATGATTGCATGCAATATTTAGCTTCTTTATATTTTATGCTATGAGTACAATATTTGGCAAATTGTAGGATTGCATGTGATATACACTGCCACAATTTGTATGATTGTGTGAGTCTTTGTATTTGAAACTGAAATTTAATTTGGCTTAACATAACTGAACATAACTGTGACTATGAGTACAATATTTGGCTTGACATATTTGTATGATTGCATGTGAACATAATTGTGGCTATGAGTACAATATTTGGCTTTGTCTTCATTAGACTGAAATTTGGCTTGGAAAATTCTATGATTGCATGTTTGCATGTTATACAGATTGTGGCTGTGATTATTTGGCTTGGTAAGTTGTATGATTGCATGTAATATAAATTGTGACTATAATTGCATTTGATATTTAGCTTCATTACGTTGTGTGTTATAAGTACAATATTTGGCAGATTGTATGATTGCATGTGATATACATTGTGGCATATTTGTATTATTGTGTGTCTTTTTGTATTTGAAATTGAAATTTAATTTGGCTTGGCATAATTGTGGTTATGAGTACAATATTTTGCTTGGCAGATTTGTATGATTGTATGTGAACATAATTGTGGCTATGAGTAAAATATTTGGCTTTGTTTTCATTAGACTGAAATTTGGCTTGGCATATTGTATGATTGCATGTTTGCCTGTCATATAGATTGTGGCTATGATTATTTGGCTTGGTAAGTTGTATGATTGCATGTAATATAGATTGTGACTATGATTGCATTTGATATTTCGCTTTATTACATTGTGTGCTATTAGTACAATATTTGGCAGATTGTATGATTGCATGTGATATACATTGTGGCATATTTGTATTATTGCATGTGATATACATTGTGGCATATTTGTATTATTGTGTCTCTCTTTGTATTTCAAACTGAAATTTAATTTGGCTTGGCATACTTGTGGCTATGAGTACAATATTTTGCTTGGCAGATTTGCATGATTGCATGTGAACATAATTGTGGCTATGAGTACAATATTTGGCTTTGTCTTCATTAGAATGAAATTTGGCTTGGTAGATTGTATGTATGATTGCATGTTTGCATGTGATATAGATTGTGGCTATGATTATTTGGCTTGGAAAATTGTATGATTGCATGTAATATAGATTGTGGCTATGATAGCATGTGATTTTTGGCTTCATTGTATTGTGTGCTATGAGTACAATATTGGTAGATTGTATGATTGCATGTGATATAGATTGTGGCTATGATTATTTGGCTTGGAAAATTGTATGATTGCATGTAATATAGATTGTGGCTATGATTGCATGTGATATTTCGCTTCATTACATTGTGTGCGATGAGTACAATATTGGTAGATTGTATGATTTCGTGTGATAAAGATTGTGGCTATGATATTTGGCATGGAAAATTGTATGATTGCATGTAATATAGATTGTGGCTATGATTGCATGTGATATTTCACTTCATTGCATTGTGTGCTATGAGTACAATATTGGTATATTGTATGATTGCATGTGATGTACATTGTGGCTAAGTATCTGAGTATAATATTTGGCTTCATTAGATAGATTGTATTATTTGATATTTGACTTCATTACTCTGTGTGTTATTTTTAATATTATGGTATCTGCGGGAGGTATTTACCTCTACATGTGAACCTGACGAGAATAGAAGACTCCGAGAAGCAAGAGAAACCCTAATGAGTTGGCTAAATAACCCTAGAAGCCTTGTCGACTCAAGAAGATAATTTATATTAGGCTATTAGACTCCAAGAGAAGAAGTCGGCCAGAAATAATAATAATATACTGAACAGACACATACCCAGAAGGAGAAGTCGACCCCAACAAAACTGGCAGGATTACTATAAATACAGGGCGCCAGTTCTCATTTGAAGCATCTCAGAATTGCAGTTCTGCAGTTTGGTGCACACTGCAGTTGCAGTCTTGTGCGCAGGTTTGGAGGAAGAGCTAGTGCAGCTGCAACAGCAGCAAGATCTCAATTTTGGCTTGAATATCTCTTGGCTAGGGTTTGGAACATCTTATCAGTCTTTTGTGATGCGCTGTCCTTGGGGATTGATGTGCTACTCTTTGTTTGGCTATCTAGCCTAGGGTTTGCTTCTGGAGGAGTTCTCAGTCAAGGTTAAGGTGGTCAGAGGGAGGCTTCGGCCTGTGGTTGGGTGACGAGGGTATCGTCAATGGTAAAACGAGCACACCATCTTCTATATTCTAACAGGTTATGGGCCCACACCCCTTCAGTCAGCCTAAAAGGCTGGAAGGAAACATAGCCGCTAGATATTGAGCTCGTTGAGGTACTTCCGCTAGGGTTACTAGCAGGAGAAGTTTCCAAAAGCATTGCAGCTAGGGTTACCAGCAGAAGCAGTTGTAGAAACCCTAAACCTCTTTTCGAGGCACCTTAAGTGACGAGATTGACCTAATCTCTGGATAGATCAGTGCGCACTAGCCCAACGCATCTCCTAGTACTCTCAGAAGGCCAAGACGTGAAGTTTGAATTTCTAGTCAAATCTAGGGTTTGACCAAGTCAAGCAAGCCATGACGAACTCTATGAAGTCTGAGAACAAGCTAGATGGAGCCTCTAACTTCAGAGCATGGAAGACAAGGATTGACCTCATCCTTGCTAAGAATAAAGTGTTGGATATTGTGAAAGGAAAAATCATGAAGCCAGAGTTTGAAGAAGGAGAAGAGAAGGAACCGCAGAATATTGCAGCTATGGAGAAATTCAAAGACGTTGACATCAATTCCATGAGTATCATAGTGGATTCCATAAAGGACCACTTGATACCCTATATCTCCCATCTTGACTCATCAAAGAAGATGTACGATGCCCTAACAAATCTCTTCTCAATCAGAAACATTGGACAAGTTATGAGTATGAAGAATGAGCTCCGTGACATGAAGAATGATGACGACAGCATAACATCATACTTTGTAAGGATCTCCCAGTTAAGAGATCAACTACAAGCTATTGAAGAGATCACTTCAGAAAAGGAATTGGTGAACATAGTACTCAATGGTCTTCCCAAGACATGGGATGCATTTGCCGCAAGCATGAACAC
>ML783311.1:484280-494811 GCA_009831015.1 Picea engelmannii | reverse complement strand
CAAACATTTATTTTTGTGATTGAAATAACTCTCTAGTTAGGAGGGAGCATTGAAAATATCATTTATCTTTGTAATTGAAAAATAGTCCAGATTGGACAGATGCTTTCCTGTTCGGAAAGTGGATTGAGATTTCTGACGGACAATGACTTCCCATTGTAGTTAACATGGGAGGCAGACTGATTGTTTATGTATCATAGATAACGACTTCCCATTATGGGGAGTGGTCTAGGACAGTCATTCTTCTTGGCAGTCACTCTGAGTAGTGGTCAAGTAGAATGGTCTGCCTCGTCGGGCAGTCATTCTTTCGAAGTTCACAGTTGTGAGCAGTTTCAAAGAATCGTCCTTTTTGGAGGTTGATGTAGGACAGACATTCCTCGAGGGTTATACATTCTCTCCAGGTTACACTTTAGTGTTGAAGGAATGGCCCAGGGTGGGGAAAGGTCTGGACAGTTATTCCTCGAGGGCAGACTCATTCTCTCTAGGTTACACTTTTTTTAGTGTTGGAAGAATGGCCCAGGGTGGGGAGTAGTCCAGGCTCAGCAATCAGGGACAGTTATTCCTCGAGGGCAGACTCATTCTTTCCAGGTTACACTTTGTTTAGTGTCGGAAGAATGGCCCAAGGTGGGGAATAGTCCAGGACAATCATTCCTTAGGGCAGACTCATTCCCTCCAGGTTACACTTTGTTTAGTGTTGGAGGAATGGCCCAGGGTAAGGAATGGTCCAAACATTTCTCGAGGGCAGACTCATTCTCTCTAGGTTACACTTTTTTTAGTGTCGAAAGAATGGCCCAAGGTGGGAAATGGTCCAGGTTTAGAAATCAGAAACAATCCTTCTTCCTTGGTTGAAAAAGAATGAGGCAGATAGTCCATTATTGATATTCTATATTGAGGGCAGACATTGTTTCAGACCTCACAGACGTGAGTGAAAGATTGACCCAGATGATTATTGTTGATATTCTATACTGAGGGCAGACAATCTTTCAGATCTCACAGACGTGAGTGAAAGATTGGCCCAGTTGATTCAGTTTTTATCATAACATTGTTTTTATGCAGATGAAGACTACTGTGGTGGCAGACATTCTTTCAGATCTCACAGACGTGAGTGAAAGATTGGCTCAGATGATACATTTTCTATCATAACATTATTTCTATGCAGGATGCTCTTAGATGTTTGTTATGAAGACTATATGACAGTAGATGAGGACTAATTTGGTGAATATGTTTCACCATTCACAACCATACGTTGTTGATCAAGTACTTATGTATTACTTGATGTGGTAGTTAACCACTGGATTGTAGTTGTGTACTACTATGAATAGGCACGAGTGTGTTCTATCCTCGTTCTCATTGCCTTGAAGACTATCAGTAGTTTATTGGAGATAATGATCATTCAGATGAATGATGAACAGAGATTTTCCAGACGGAAAATAGTTCAGAGCTTTTACTCCTCCTGTATCACTCTATGGTGAGAGTGACTTATCCAACATCATATCTAACTACTCAGATGAAGTATGGTTTTGAGAGATGATGCAGTTGATGATGATGGTGATGCTCATGATCTAATCATGAAATAGTCTAGATGACTATATTGATGATACCGGGTAAATGGTATATTTTGTGCTCAAGTCCATTACCTATAAATACCTCTCTAGCTAGGAGGGAGTGTTAATATTATGGTAGCTGCGGGAGGTATTTACGTCTACATGTGAACCTAACGAGACTAGAAGACTCCGGGAAGCAAGAGAAACCCTAATGAGTTGGCTAAATAACCCTAGAAGCCTTGTCGACTCAAGAAGATAATTTATATTAGGCTATTAGCCTCCAAGAGAAGAAGTCGGCCATAAATAATAATAATATACTGAACAGACACATACCCAGAAGGAGAAGTCGGTCCCAACAAAACTGGCAGGATTACTATAAATACAAGGCGCCAGTTCTCATTTGTAGCATCTCAGAATTGCAGTTCTGTAGTTTGGTGCGCACTGCAATTGCAGTCTTGTGCGCAGGTTTGGAGGAAGAGCTGGTGTAGCTGCAGCAACAGCAAGATCTCAGTTTTGGCTTGAATATCTCTTGGCTAGGGTTTGGAACATCTGATCAGTCTTTTGTGATGCGCTATCCTTGGGGATTGATGCGCTACTCTTTGTTTGGCTATCTAGCCTAGGGTTTGCTTCCGGAGGAATTCTTAGTCAAGGTTAAGGTGCTCAGAGGGAGGCTTCGACCTGTGGTTGGGTGACGAGGGTATCGTCAATGGTAAAACGAGCACACCATCTTCTATATTCTAACAGTTATAAGTACAATATTTGGCAGATCGTATGATTTCATGTGATATAGACTGTGGCTATGAATAATTTGGCAAATTGTATGAATGCATCTGATATAGATTGTGGCTATGAGTACAATATTTGGCTTTGTTAGATAGATTGTATGATTGCATATGTGTACAATATATGGCTTTGCAATTACATGCTATGAGTACAATATTTGGTGGATTTGTGTGACTGCATGTGATATAGACTATGACTATGATCACAATATTTGGCTTCATTAGATAGATTGTATGATTGCATATGATATAGATTGCAGCTATGAGTACAATATTCGGCTTGGTAGATTTCATATGAGTACAATATTTGACTTCAATAGATTGTGACTACGAGTACAATATTTGGCTTAGCAGAATGTATGATTGCATATGAGTACAATATTTGGCTTGGTGGATTGCATACGACTACAATATTTGAATTCATTAGATTGTGGCTACGAGAACAGAGTGTATGATTGCATATGAGTACAATATTTGGCTTGGCAGAGTGTATGATTGCATATGAGTACAATATTTTGCTTGGCAGATTGTATGATTGCATGTGATATAAGGATGGGGCTTAGTTGCACAATAATTTTTGTCATTGTACATGAAGTCCATCCACATTTTTCTTTGTATGATGACTAATAAAAGATATTTAATTACATGAAGTCAGTGTGCATTTCATTTCATTAAATATAATGTAACAATGCATTATATAGTGACTAATAGGAACATTTATATATAAATCTTGCATTTTGCATATTGTAAGATTGCATGTGATATAAGGCCAAGACTTAGTTGCACAAAGAATTTTTGTTGTTGTACATGAAGTCAATATGCACTTTGCTTTGTATAGTGACTCATATAACATATTTAATTACATGAAGTATAGTGATCAACATAATATATTTAATTACATGAAGTCAATCGACATTTTGCTTTACATAGTGACTAATAGAAGATATTGTATTGCATGAAGTCAATCCACATTTCATTGCATTAAATATAACGTAACATTGCTTTGTATAGTGGCTAATAGGAACACTTAGATCTAAATCAAGGAAAAGAAACATTGTTGCTTTGTATATTGACTAATAGGAACACTTAGATCTAAATATAGCATTTTTCTTTCTATAGTGACTAATAGAAGATATTTAATTACATGAAGTCAATCCACATTTCATTACATTAAATATAATGTAACATTGTTTTTTATAGTGATTAATTGGAACACTTAGATCTAAATCAAGGCAACAAAACATTGCTTTGTATAGTGACTAGTCAAAACAATTAGATTTAAATCAAGGCAATGAGACTTGCTTTGTATACTGACTAAAAGGAACACTTATGTTTCATTGATTGCAAAATATTCCCTATTACGTATTTGTGTCTTTTATGTTGACCTAGAGTTCACCTTAAACCTCAAATCGCATAGTCAAAACATAATCCAAGTGATGGACCTATGTAACTTGGGCTACATTACTCAACAAAAACCAAGTCCTTATTCCTTTTTTTTTCTATTTTCTTTGTAGAATCTTGGTAAAAATTTTATTATTTGATTCTTTTGCACTACTTCCATTCTTTGGTTCATCCCTAGTTTTAAATGGCCCTTATACTACAATTAGATTTATCCCTTCACCAAACTTGGTTACTTGGAATGTAGAATATTTTATCGAGTAGTCCCACATGTGGTGTTCTTTGTTAGAAAATTGAAAGATACATAGCATAAAAAATATATTTTACCCATATTTATTGCAGAAAAGAAAGATTGCAACTGAATAACCAACTAAAGAAGCATAATAGCACCAAAACATTATACCTTCATTACTAGAAGCAATGTTCACATTCCTCTATGAGGGGGCACCTCTAATTCTGCCTCTTCATATTCTTATCCGATGCCTTCTTCATAGGAATATTCTACTTCCATGAATAGAACCCTTTTGTATCACTTTCAGTGACTTCATCTTCGTCTGATGAGGTGCAGTCTTCTTTGGTGCAAAAGCTTTTCTTGAAAAAAAAAAATTGGTTCTTTTGCCTTTGTATATTTGCTTTCTATTTGAATCATCTTCTTCATTCCTTTTCTTTTTCTTATGGGGACATTTGTTAGTGAAATGACCAATGCCATCACAATTAAAACAAATCAATGGAAGCTTACCTCTATATTTGTCAGTTCCCTTTTTCAGTCTTTTGATGAAGTTGGCTACTTCTTCATCGTCTTCTGAGATGTCATTGTTGTTGCAATCTGACTTTTCCTTTTGCTTTCCCTTTTTCTTTGACTTATTGGATGCTTTGAATGATGTTTCTTTTGTAACTGGATTCTCCTTTTTTGTTCTCATTTCATAGGTTGTGAATATTCCATGTAGCTCATCCATGGTTATCGAATCCATATCTGTTCTTTCTTTTAGTGCTAGGATATTAGGATCAAATCTCATTGGAATAGATCCTAGTACTTTTTGAACAAATATAGATTCATCAACTTCTTCTCACAATCCTCTAATTGCATTCAATGTTTCATCAACTCGTAAAAAGTAAGTTGCAATATGTTCATCTTCCTTCATCTTCAGTTGTTCAAATTGACCTCTGTAAGTTTGAAGCTTTGTTGCCTTCACTTTTGTGTCTCCTTCATAAACATTCTGAAGTATGTCCCAAATCTCCTTTGCGGAGCTGCAATGCATAACTTTGACATATATCGAATCAACCAGATCATTCAGGATAACATTTTTGGCTTTCGAATTATTTAGATTGAGTTTCCTTCCATTATCATTTGTTGGAGGAATGATATGTTCCTTATATGCATCTAATATTGATTGTAAAACCTCAAATCCCTGAGCTTGTACATATGTTTTCATCCTTCTGCTCCAGAATGCATAGTTTTGTCCATCCAACTGTGGTATTCCATTTTTATACATATTGTTGTTCTCCATGTTCTACCTTCTAGTGGTTAAATTGATTCCTGAAGGAACTTGCTCTGATTCCAATTGTTGGATTACTGAGAGGGGGGGATGAATCAGTAATAGAGAAATTGAATCTTTTTTAACCACAATATATAATTGTTGTTAACTTTATGATCAATTTACCAATATCATTCAACAAGTGCAGAATAAATGAACCATGAACAATGAGCAATCACACACATACACAGTACACCAATATTTTTACGTGGAAACTCAATGCAGGAGAAAAGCACATAATGTTTTTTCTTATATGTATTTAAGAATTACATTCATTGGAAGCACCAACTTATTTTTTGCTCCAGTTGCAACTGGAAGGAGGCTCCAACCCCCTATATTTTTAGGCTACAACCTAAGGGAAGCTCCAACTCCCCAATTATTTGGCTACAACTAGAAGGAGGCTACAACCCCCTATGTTATTTGGCTACAATTAGAAGGTGGATACAACCACCTATCCTTGCTCCATCCAACAACCCTGAGATATAAGTGCCAAATGTGAAAAACCTGTCATCGTTACTGCTTACCTATGTTACTGTCACTGCTAACCTATGCCATTGTCACTAACCTGACTCTTCTTCAAAAATTTATTGTACATCCACAACCTATATATACTGCAACATGCAGGTATCCATGCTTCCATTAACTGCGACTCATGGATGTTTGTGACCTTCTTCACTGCAACTCGCGGATTACTAGTAACTCTCTCAGCTTCACTATTTTTTCATTTGTTAATTGTCACTGCTAAACCTAATACTGGAACTCATCATTGTAGTCTCAAATATGATCATATATGTCACATACCCTATGCCAAAAGTATGAACTGAAGTCAATAATGCCTCGCCAACCAAGTGCCATACATAAACCATGAACCATTCATCAGATATATGAAACCCTTACATCCATCATACAGTAAACCATAATTGTGATGCAGCCTAAAATTGTACCAGTATCTTCACTAACACTCTTCAACCAAGATGCCTCAAATATGCTCCAAAATCACAAGATGTACTATAACAAACTATCTCATGGAGTGTTCCAACCATAGAAAGCCAATTCAACAGAAATATACCACTGTATATTTGCTTCATATAGCAAGTACCAACCAACCTACCAACCCTCGTGGGTACATGCTTTATCTTCTATGATCAAACCCTAGGCCATTACTAATAACCAATTACAATAAGTATATAACATATCTTTTAATTTATGTAGAAGGTTTTGTTGTACTAGATCATTGTCACACCTTCTTGTAGTCATTTCTCATCCCTGCAGCTTGTCACTGATGATAGATCATATCTTCCTTTTTATCTTTGGCAATAGATATGCGCTTTGTCTTCAGTAAACCCACGGGTATCCACGCTTTGTCCCACTATGGCCCACAGATGTTTGCTCCCTTCTAGTACTGCAACCTGTGGATGTCTTCAGTAAAACCCTAGTTCAGTACCCACAGTATAAACCCTTTGTACCTGCAACTTTGTCGCTACTTCAGACTCACTGCTATAGATTTTTCAATAATACCTTCCCATAACAATTCACAAAATAGATATTCAATGTGCTCAATAGGTGTTAATAAGAGACCCTTTCTCTCTTATTTATACTCTCAAAGTAGCTTCCTCAAGGGTTTACCTTATAACTAACTTTACCCAACTTCCTTCTTTTAGGGCTAACCCACTTCTAACCACATTGTCCACTTACAACCAATTTCCACAAATAGTAAACTCACCACTTCTAGTTGCAACTAATGTATTTTTAATTATTTTCTTTTTGCAACAACTTAACTCGTGATTAACTACTAGTTACAACCGCTTTGACTCATAAAATTATTCTAGGAGCTTCTAGAATAAATTGACTTCTTTGACCTTCTAGGGGTTTCTAGATAACTCATGAGGGTTCTCCAACTTCACAAGCCCATAACTCTCTAACCGTGAGGAGTTATGTGACATTCCACATATCACCGGAAATGGCATGACATGTACTATCCATATAGAGTAGTCTTACGTGAAAATACACTGATCTTAATACCTTTATACCTCAAAAAATATATAGTCCCTTAACCATATTGTTGGGCCTACCATAATTTTGTACAGGACTTGCTTAAAGGGTTGACATCAATGACATCAAGTAGTTGTTTCCCTAATTTTTTCTGCAAGAAAGAAGGACAAATTGCCTTGCCAAAAATCAGGAATTTGATCTTCAAATCATGGTTACTAATATTGTACGAGGTAATTATTTATCTCTTCTTTTGGATAAAAATGCTCATGATAAAAATCCCAGTAGCCAAGAGGATGAGGATTCATTGCTTGTTGTTTTTTAAATGGAATGTTTTGATATTGACTATGATGCAATTGTTGACCCTTGGTGCTAGGACATCATCTTGTACTTGCGAAACCAACAATTACCTTCCCATTTGTAGGCCAATGAAAAGAGGAGACTAAGGTTAGAAAGTACTAAGTATGCTATGTATAACAATTGGTTGGTCCATAGACATGTTGATGGTATGTTGCTTTGATGTGTTGGTAAGTCCCAAGACAAACCTATACTATGGAAATTTCATGATGTTGCTCATTTGCAATTCCATACTAGTGGGAATTTCCCTGCTAAAGCTACTATGCATAAAATTATGTGTTATGGTTTCTATTAGCCCACCCTATTTCACAATTCTTTCATGTTTGTGAGATCATGTGATTGTTTCCAACGAGCAAGTTGCAAGAAGAAGTTTTTAGGTGTTCCCCTGAACCTAGTGAGAAATTAGTTTCCCTTTACCAAGTGGTGGATAGACTTCATAGGCCCCATTTCCCCACACGTTTCTACTGATCACATTTTATCCTTACTACAATTGACTATTTCATGAAGTGTCCCAAAGTTGTCTCATTAATGAATGTTAAGGCAGAACATGTTGTATCCTTTCTACAATAACATATATTTTCCTTCTTTGGTCCACCTCTCAAAATTGTTAGTGATAATGGTTGTGCCTTTGTGTCTAAAGAGGTTTTGAGTCTTTTCCATAAGAAATTGGGGGAAAAACCCAATTTCCATAAGAAGTTCCTAAATACAATGTTTTGAAAAAACAAGATGATGTTGATAATAACAACAACTTAGTTTAAAATGGAATATGATTTCTCCAATGAACAAGCTCATTCCATATGGTTTAGTCTGTACCATCAGTAAATAACATAGCCTCCAAAAACCATATGTATTTAACTCTCTCAGAGGACTAGAGAGCATAGATTAGGATAACATACAATTGATTTAAAAACAGTTCATTTACTCTTATTCTTATGAACCGATTTGTCCCTTTCACGCTTGTTATAAAACCTCTCCATGATACACTTTACCTCACATTGAGGAAAATTTCTAAGGTTGTAATAATGAGGAGAGATATCGATTATCCTATTACAATGAGGTGAAATTGTAGGATATAAATGGCATTAGTTACAAAAGTAAGATCAACCAACAAAAAAGAAAAAAGGAGATAGTATGAACTTACCACTCTCCTTGAAAATCAATGACGATACAAATGACATTAATACTTGTCAACATATACTCATTGTATAGGACCCATTATGGCTTGTGATCAACACAGGTTAAAGGATTCAATTGAATAGTCTGTGTATTGTAAATCGGTATAAACAGACAGAACACATAAAACAAAATAAACGAAAACATACATCAGAACATGTCCATATGATAGAAGAAAACAAAATTCATGCTTGCAATTAACTGCATAAGATCATGTCAAACAAATATGTTTTTCACACTTGATTGTATTTTACTGTGAGATATCGTCCACTCTACTCTCGATGAACCACCTACTTGAAATATACTACAAACATTGCCTTCCTTAAATTAAGATAGTACTCGTGACTTTTAAAATCAGTGCTACGTCACAATTTGAGCTTGTATCTTCTCATGATGTGAACTAACTATTGTCTCACATTGCCAACAAATTTCAGAGCCCTTGTATTTATAAAATTTTTGTATTGCCAATTTGGATCTTCTTCTGCAAAAATAGCACAAGAAAATGTTGGAATCAACCAAAAAGAATACAAAAAACATTTAAGGTATGCATGATCATGATCCAAGTCATCTTTGGACCAATACCACGGTTTTTGGTAGGGGCAAAGGGTAAGGTTCAGGTATGGGAGTGAAATATCTACCAAATTTAGGGGGGACAAGGGGCAGTAATGAAGACAAAATATTAAAGAATAAAGAAATTAATTTTGAGTACATATAAAATTAGTGCAAACAAATCTATACTTAACTATCTTAGATCCATATTAACTCCCAGATCTATCAAGCACCGAGAGGGAACAAGTCCCTTGAGGTGCAAACCTTGATTTATTCATCCCTGAAAAAAAATTTCACCTCGAGGGATTTGATCCCTCTCATTGCTTGATAGATATGTTGTAAAGATAGATCTAAACTAGTTATATTTGACTTGATGATCTTCTTGACCTCTACATGCAGTACAATATGATTCGATGAAATGTTCATAGGAGGTAGCCACAAAGTTTTTGATCCCTGTGTCTATCAAATCCAAGGGGTTAGCTCAACTGGTTGTCACCAATATTGTTAGGAATTTGGCTAGTTATATGCCAACATGTGCCTAGTTAAAAAAACCCTGGATGGGTTTACTATGGATACCACACCACATGCACCATAAGTGGTACATAGAGAACTGCAGTTATCTGCATCATTGCTAAACTTAAAGAATCTAGGTCACACACCAACCAGACTACGCCTAAGATAAGTAATATAAATATAGACATAAAACTAATCCCTCGCGCCAGTAAGGACAAAAATAAAATTAACCTGTATCTATTGACAATAGCAAACCAAACATCAGACAGTTGCAGACTATAAAACAATTATGACTTAAAACATACCTGAAATCATAACAGTGATGGAAATAATATCATTAGAGCAGTTGAACTCAAGGCTAATGACTAACATCTTGGATATTTGTTGGTCCAGTGGAAATTCACTCATAATATCTCAAACTCCCATCTTCATCCAATGCAACCAAATTTTAACATCCCCATCCACCAACAGGAAGGGAAATGCCACTACTCTGACACTTCACTTAGCTCTGATACCAATTTGTAACGTCCCCAGCCACCAACAGGCCAGGCAATGCCACTACTCTTACACTTCACTTAGATCTGATACCAATTTGTAATGTCGCTAGCCACCAACAGGTCGGGAAACGCCACAGAGGAACATACATACATACATACATACATACATACATACATACATACATACATAGATATAT
>ML783311.1:471678-484217 GCA_009831015.1 Picea engelmannii | reverse complement strand
AGATAGATAGATAGATAGATAGATATAGATATAGATAACATGCATTTATAATGAATTCAAAATAAATAACACAGAGTTATTGCTACCATACAGACTCAAATGGAATTGACATTAATTCCTACATGCAATGGAACACATGATAACATTTCAAGAATCACAGACATGCATAACATACATAATTAAGCACGGAAATGATACTTGTCTTTTAACTGGAGTAAAACCACCAACTACATGAAAACCTTCCACGAACCTCCCAGCCTTAGACCACACTGCTCATCACTCTCAGCAGTGGGTCACCCTCGAGATGGGACTAAAATCCATCGGGAAAGGGATTCCTAGGCTAGGCAAGGTCAATAGGAAAGTCACACAGTTTAAGAAGAAGGATTCTCTCCCAGGAGCCACTTACGCCCACTGCTCACAAACTCTCATTCCCCACATGCATGTCCCACTCTAGGAGTATACACCCTCATTGTCACACAATCCATTGGCTTCTCCACCTCCCTTACCTTGGGCTTCAGCAACAGGCCGAACTAGAATTCTCAAAGCTCTGTAGTAGCTACGGGACTCCCTCCAGGAGAACTCATTTCCTTAGCACACTCTCTCACCTAGAGAGAGTTTCTCATAGGCCTGGCAACCTGCTTCCTCAATCCACAACAACCTCTCTCACCCGGAGAGAGAGTTTCTCACGGGCCTGACAACCTGCCTCTTCAACCGCGGGCTTGACAACCCACTTATTCAAACCACAATAGCTAATTCGGGTAAGGCAATGGACGAATCAATAATTTACAGAGGTGTACAATGGCCACGGGTTCAACAATGGCGTAAATGTATAGTTGTGTGCTTGCTTAGTGCGTGAGTGAACTCGTGAGGAGAGATGGGGCAGACCGGTCTAGCATAGCGAATATGGTGAGAGCGTGAGAGAAAAAGATGGTATGTGTGTGAACCTCCATGTGTGAGTGAGTGAGTGTGCATGAGGGTCCCCCCCCCCCAGCAAGAATCCCCCCCCTTAATACTGCATGTGCATGAGCTAACACCTGTCGCTCATGAAGCACGTTCCTTCCCTTTGGAAGTCACATGTCCTCCCCAAGGAACTTAGGATAAAAACATATCCTTCTAAACAAATTTTGGAATAATAATAAATTATTATTCTCTTGGACTTAAGCCCTTGGACTTAGCCTCTCTTTCCAACCTCTCAGCCCCCTCTCCCTTACCCATCCTAGTGGAGCTTAGTACCCCATTCTCTTTTATCATGGTCGGTCTACACGCAGTAATGTTTTTATATTAATAATATGAATATTTACATGTACAAAACATGCTCCTGGCCTTTAACACCTAGGCTCTCCGACCTACTAACACATAATCCTACCAGCTTATAATTGCTCGGCTCACCATCCTACAAAACACGTTTACAATTCATAATACAACTGGGTCTCGTCCTAGGGATATTACAATCCCCTCCCCTTATTTTTGCACTATCCTCAGTGCAACTTATTTACACAACATCAACAAGATTTTCAAAATCTTCAAAAATATGTGGGTATTCAACCCGCATAGCATCCTCATGCTCCCATGTCACGTCCTTAGGACCGTACCAGGTCCACTGAACCTTTACAATCCCTATGGCTCGATTCCAGAGCTACTTTCTCTTCTTGTCCAATATGTGCACCCGATGCACTTGCAAGGTGCCTTCTTGCTCCACCTGAATCACATTCCAATCAATCACATGATTAGGATCAGGTATATATTTCTTAAGCAATGAAACTTGAAACACATTATGTACAATCATGGATGCAGGCAATGCAATCATATATGCAACTAGTCCAATCCTTTCTAGGATTTCAAATGGCCCGCAATATTTGGCTACCAACTTGGAACAGTTTCCCAGCTTCAAGGAACTTATGTTGGCTTTCACTTTCAAAACAACATGATCACCCACTTTAAAATCCCTGTGGGTCCTGTTCTTATCAGCATAACTTTTCTTCCTGTCTTGGGCAACCTTCAAATTCTACTTAATCTTCAGCATTTTCTCTTCCATTTCCTTGAGAAACTATGGCCCAAATATTTCTCTATCAGTTGGGTTGTCCCATCTTATTGGTGTGTTGCACTTTCTACCATAAAGTGCTTCAAACAAGCTCATCTTCAATGATGCTTGATACCCATTGTTGTACGAAATTCTACCAAGTGTAGGTAGTCTTCCCATTTAGATGGTTTTCCATCACATACATCCTTAGCATGTCCTCTATCACTTGGTTCACCCTTTTTGTTTTCCCATCAGACTCAGGATGATAAGTTGTGCTGAAGTTCAGATTTGTTATAAACCCTTTGAGTAACTCCTTCCATAAATTTGAGGTAAATTTTGGGTCTCTGTTAGACACAATTGTCTTGGGAATACCATGCAATCGTGTTATTTCCTTCATATAGATATTAGCAACATTAGTTTCCTTGTGAGTAGTCTTCAATGAAATGAAATGGGCAGCTTTCGTAAGCTTATCCACCACCACCATTATAGAATCATGTTGTTTATTTGTTATGGGTAATCCTGTGATGAAATCCATTTTCACCACTTCCCATTTCCATTCAGATATGGGTAATGGTTGCAGCAACCCTACTCGGTGCCTATGTTCATCTTTGACTTTCTGACACTCCAGAAATTTGGCGATGTATTCTACAATTTCCTTCTTCATACCTGGCCAAAATTAATGGCTCTTGATTGTTGCCACTATTTTATGATATCCAGGGTGCCTCGCATAAGGCACATTATGCATTTCTTTCAAGATCATAATTCTCAATTCCTAGAAATTAGGTACATAAATTCTATTTTTGTATAGGAGTGTTCCATCAGATTCCAATTTATAATCTTCCACTTTCTGTAGCATCTTACCTTGTTGTAGCTTTGTCACCAATTCCATGTACTGCAAATCTGCATTTGCAGCTTCCAAAATTCTGCCTTTAATATCAGTTTGATACATGCTAATGGTTGTAGCATGTAGTTCATGCACTCTTATGTTGAGTGCATCAACCACTTTGTTCTCCTTTCCTTTGATATTCTTGATATCAAAGTCGTACTCACAAAGGAATTCCAACCATCTACTCTGCCTAGCATTCAAGGTTGGTTGATCAAACAAATACTTCATACCATTATGGTTTGTCCTCAGTTCAAACATCTTTTTCATGAGGTAATGTCTCCATTTCTTCAGAGAGTGCACTATGGATTCCAACTCCAAATCATGATTTTCATAGTTCTTTTCATGATCTTTCAACTTCCTAGACTCATAACATATTACAAACCCATTTTGGATAAGGAATCCTCCCATTCCTTCTTTGCATGCATCTGTACACACTACAAAATCTTCATTCGGATTTGCAATCCTTAGGATTGGAGCACTGGTTAACAATTGCTTCAATTATTGGAAGCTTCTCTCACATTCTTTTGTCCATTGAAATTTCTTCTCCTTCCTTTGCAAGGAAGTGACGGGGTGAGATATCCTTGAGAACCCTATAATGAACCTTCTGTAATAGCTAGCTAGACCCATAAAGGATCTGACTTCTTTCACATTCTTCGGTGATGACCATTCTCTAATGGCTTCTATCTTCTCAAGATCTACGGCTATCCCATATTTTGAAATGATATGTCCCAAATAATGGATCTTCTTATGACAGAATGAGCACTTTCTCAATTTGACATATAGTTGGTGCTCTCTTAGCACTTGCAACACCATCCTTAGATTATTTTCATGCTCTTCCTCCAACTTGGAATACACCAGGATGTCATCTAAAGAGACTATGCCAAATTTGTCTAGAAATTCTTTGAACACACCATTCATTAGACACATGAAAACAATGGGTGCATTTGATAACCCAAATGGCACCACTGTGAATTCATAATGACCATACCTTGTTCTAAAGGAGGTCTTGTTGATGTATTCATCCTTTATCCTTACCTGGTGGTATCCTGACCTGAGATCTATTTTTGAAAATATCTTGGCATCCTTCAACTGATCAAAGAGATCATCGATCCTTGGCAAAGGATACTTGTTCTTAATAGTCACTTTGTTCAACTGCCTGAAATCGATGCACAATCTCAATGTCCCATATTTCTTTTTCATGAACAAGACCGGTGCACCCCAAGGTGACACACTTGTGCGTATATACCCCTTCTTCAGAAGTTCTTCAAGCTACAATTGCAGTTCTTTCAACTCAGGTGTACTCATTATGTAAGGAGTTTTTGACACTGGAGCTACTCCAGGCATTAGGTTTATAGAGAAATCAATATATCTCTTCGGGGGTAGTCCGAGTACCTCCTGGAATACATCTACTAAATCCTTTAATACTGCACGGTCTTCAATATTTGGTACCTTATCCTTAGATTCTTCCTCCATATGGGATGCAAATATTTGGCAGCCCTTCCTGTAGCACTTCTTCAGCTACATTGTTGATATTTCTCTAACAGTAACTACCGTGGGAATTCCTTGGACTACTCTCACATTTCCTTCCTCATCCAAGCAAGTGAATGCCTTGTTATGACAATCTAAGATGGCATGGTGTTGATCCAACCAATCCATCCCAATTAGACAGTCATAGGAACCTAAAGGTAATATTTTCAAATCTGTCCTTGTGCATAGTCCATTCATGTCCACTAGATAGGACTTAACCAACTCAACAACCTTTCTCTTGTCTCCTGTAGCCAGCTAAACTAACCAAGATTTTTCATTCTTTCTTCTTGGAAAATGCAAAATTTCCAACATCCTAGGATCTATATAACTATGACTAGCCCCTGAATCAATTAAAATAGTAAAGGCATGGTTATTGATCATACCTTCAATTTCAATCATGTGTGATTGAAACTCAGCTTGCTTGTTGTCCAGGGCTACGTAGATCCTTGGTATTCTACTACCCATGTCCTCCAATGTTTCTTCTTGTTGAGCATTGTGGACAACTCTCATTTTGTCATTTTTGTGGGGTCAATCTATGTACCTATGATTTCCTTTACAACCTCAACATTCCATAGGTGGTTGTCTTGGCATTTGCCCACCTATTTCATCCTTTCTGGGCTCTCTAAAATATGTTTTCCCTTGAGGGATATTTATGAAAAAGGATGGTTTAGTTCCCTTCTTCCTCTGATCCATCTTGAATTTCTTCTTGTCTTGCCAAGCCTTCCGAAAAGTGGGCTTCTCTCTTTGTTGCTCATATAAGCATTTTTCTCTCCATACAGTTTCTTCCATAGTTTTAGGATCATCATATTGGACCTTGTCACTAATGAAAGTTGGCAGTCCACTCAAATATCTTTTAATTTTGGCAATCTCATCTTTGATGAAAGGAACATACTTCAACAACTCTAGGAATCTTATTTCATACTCGTCTATTATCATGCTTCCCAGCTTGAGTTCAAAGAACTCTTTCATCTTTATGTCACAGTATCTCTTAGTCAAGTATTTATTTTCCAAATACTTCTTGAATTCCTTCCAAGTAATATTTTTCTCTTTAATGTGTTGCACCTGCACAAGTTGATCCCACCACATGGATTTCTTTCCTTTTAGTTGATACATTGCAATTCTTCCTTCTGCATGAGAAGAGTAATTCTGCAATTGGAAATATTTCCTCATGCGACTCAGCCATGTCTCGGCATCTTCCTCCTTATGGTGCTCTCCATCAAACATAGGAGGCTTAATCTTGTTCATTTCACCCTTCATTTCATCCACTCCAAATCTCCTATTCTTTCTGGTAAGGGATGGTCTTGAACTACCATGTGCTCTCCTTTTGCAGTGTCCTTGGGAGTGATGATGGTCTCTACCAACACTCCTTGATTTCCTCTTCCCATCAGGGGACCTGTGACTTCCTGATTTACTGGAGTCACTCTCCTTATCCAATTTCTTTTTTATCCTTTCCAGGATTTGTATCAACTTTATGTTGAATTCTCCATGTTGATCCCTGGCTTTCATGAGCTTTTTGTTATCTACTCGGTGAGTCTGGACATCTTTCTCCAATCTTTCAATGAATTTCATCATGTTTCGTTCCTTATCTATCTCTTCTCCATTCCCATTGGAGTTCGATCCTTCAACTCACAAATGGACATCCATTCCTTTAGCTTCATTCTCTGAACTGGAAGCATTTTGTGCCTCCTCCATTTCTCTGCACTAAGTGACAATTCGATTCGGTTCTAACAATCGTTAGCTCTACAAACACAATGTGTAGTCAACCGAAATTTGGCAGACCATCAGTCCTTAACAAATTCCACAGTATTTATAAACCAATCTGATTCAAGAAAACTTTTAGATTCCATTTTCTTTCTGAGCTCTGCTCTGCAATGATTTTCCAGGCACTAGCCCCTTTTTCTTAGCCCCCAACCCATGCGACCATGGGTTGTGGGAAAGCGCTAGATCGATCAACGCTTACTCAGGACTTTGGGCCTCTGACTTCAGAAGTTTTCAAAGAATAGCGCAACAAATCTCTCGGAGTTCTTGATTGACAAACTCACGAAGTAGGGTGGATCAACAGTCCATGACTACCTAGCATCCAACGGCTGGAATTCACCATGGAATCTCAGGCATCTGAGCTCTGATACTTTGGAGCTTCAGAGCTTCAGGACTTCGAAGCATTTCACATCCACACACCCCCAACACCCCGAATCGTTAATCTCTGAACACTTCCATGTCACCTTTGGTGACGTTATTACTTCTCGTCACCTCAGCGTTACGAAACTTTTGAAAGTTCTTCCTTTCGTTCCCTTATGAACCATTCTTCCAGAGTGTCAAGTCTTCGGATTTCACAACTGGTGCCACGTCACTGTGACCATCAGAGCCTACCACTCATACTCGAGAGGAGGTCCATGTGGTGAAACATTAGAAATGAACACGTGGCCCACTCAGACAGGTGAAACATGTCACATTCCAAATGACATTTCAATCCTTGGCGGGTCTGAAACCCCCTAACACGTGGCACACATATCATGTGCCCACATCATTCCCGATGACATCATCATTCCACGTTACTCATCATGACATCATCATTCTAGTCTCTCAAATTCCAAATTTTTGGACTTCTTTACCCTCCGAGTCCACATAGTACATCTCTCAACATTCCAAGTTGGGGCACATGGCAGGCATAGGAGAGATCCACATCACCTCCAGGTGATGTCATCATGACTTACCACTTTGTCTCTTCAAGGCTTCGGAGCTTCGTGCTTCGGGATTTCTCGCCTCCACACACACTAATTCTCTCGAACGTCGAATCCTGAACAAGCCAATATGCTGACATGTGTCCCTCTTGACGGATGGTCCGAAATAACTCTAGACTTCGGAGCTTTGGGAGCTTTTGCCCTTCACCACTATGTTTTCCCCTTTTAACTTAGCTTGATCCAACGATAAGGCTTCTCCCCAGATCTGCGGTGTAGATATCCTTCGGGACTTCGTAACTTCGGGCTTCAACCCTTCTCTTATTTTTACACCTAACTTCACTGAATTCACAAAGTCTAAAGGGCTTCCAAGGTAACCCTCCTGCACTTTCTCCAGATCTGACGGTCGTGAAGGTTTCCCCTTCTCCTAAACAGATCCTATGACCAACATTACTCTGTGGCCCAATACCACGTATGTCATGGTTTTATAATATCGCTACACCTCCTAAGCTTCGTAACACGGCCAAGGTAACCTCTTAGCACCATTTCTCTTTGAAACCTTGCTCTTAATGACCACTTATCTGGCCCATCCAGGCTCAGTTCTATAACCTTGGCTCTAAACTTAAATTTTTTCCATTTCGACAACAATTATTTTCTGAAATTTTTGCTTCAACTTCCACTAACATGGCCCATCCAGGCTCAGTGTTGAAATCATGGTTTTGATACCAATTTGTAACATCCCCAGCCACCAACAGGTTGGGCAATGCCACTACTCTAACACTTCACTTAGCTCTAATACCAATTTGTAACGTCCCCAACCACCAATAGGTTGGGCAATGCCACTACTCTAACACTTCACTTAGCTCTGATACTAATTTGTAATGTCCCCAGCCACCAACAGGTCGGGAAATGCCACAGAGGAACATACATATATATATATATATAACATGCATTTATAATGAATTCAAAACAAATAACATAGAGTTACTGCTACCATACAGACTCAAATGGAATTGACAGTAATTCCTACATGCAATGGAACACATGATAACATTTCAAGAATCACATATATGCATAACATACATAATTAAGCACGGAAATGATACTTATCGTTTAACTAGAGTAAAACCATCAACTTCATACAGACATTCCACGAACCTCCCAGCCTTAGACCACACTGCTCGTCACTCTCAACAGTGGGTCACCCCTGAGCTGGGACTAAACTCCACCGGGAAAAGGATTCCTAGGCTAGGCAAGGTCAATAGGAAAGTCACACAGTTTAAGAAGAAGGATTCTCTCCCAGGAGCCACTTACGCCCACTGCTCACAGACTCTCATTCCCCACATGCCTGTCCCACCCCAAGAGTATAAACCTTCACTGTCACACAATCCATCAGTTGATCCACCTCCCTTACCTTGGGCTTCAGCAACAGGCCAGATTGGAATTCTCAGAGCTCTGTAGCAGCTACGGGACTCCCTCTAGGAGAACTCACTTCCTCAGCACACTCTCTCACTTGGAGAGAGTTTCTCACAGGCCTGACAACCTGCTTCTTCAATCCACAACAACCTCTCTCACCTGGAGAGAGAGTTTCTCATGGGCCTGACAACTTGCCTCTTCAACTGCGGGCTTGACAACCCGCTTCTTCAAACCACAATAGCTAATTTGGGTAAGGTAAGGGATGGCTCAGTAATTTACATAGGTGTACAATGGCCATGGATTCAACAATGGCATAAATGGTTGGTTGCATGCTTTCTCAGTGTGTGAATGAAATTGTGAGGAGAGATGGGGAAGACTGGTCTAGCATAGTGAATATGGTGAGAGTGTGAAAGCAAAAGACGTTCTGTGTGTGAACCTCCCTATGTGAGTGAGTCTGTGCGTGTGAGTTCCCCCCCCTAGCAAGAATTCCCCCCCTTAATACTGCATGTGCCTGAGCCGACACCTATCGCTCATGAAGCATGTTCCATCTCTTTGGAAGTCACCTGTCCTCCCAAGGAACTTAGGATAAAAACATATCCTTCTAAACAGCTTTTGGAATAATAATAAATTATTATTCTCTTGGACTTAAGACCTTAGACTTAGCCTCTCTTTCCAACCTCTCAACCCCCTCTCCCTTACCCATCCTAATGGAGCTTAGTCCCCCATTCTCTTTTATCATGGTCGGTCTACACGCAATGATGTTTTTATATTAATATAATTAATATTTACATGTACAAAACAGGCTCCTGGCCTTTAACACCTAGGCTCTCCGACCTACTAACGCATAATCCTACCAACTTATAATTGCTCGACTCACCGGCCTACAAAACACATTTATAATTCATAATACAGTTGGGGCTCGTCCTAGGGATATTACACAAATAGTTCAACATATCTAATACATGCATCAAAGTCTCTGTAGTAGGAGCATCCATAAAATCAAAATGCACCAAATCATCAATCCTTAGTTTTTTCAGGGTAATAACTGCATTTTCAAGATTTTATCGCAAAATATAAGATATGTATGTGGTCGAAAATCATTATAAAAACATATTTTTGTGTGCACTCTGAAATATTTTCTAGTTTGTGTACGTCCAGCTCGATCTACTCGCTAATGAGCACTTGCTTTTGATATAGCAAAAACAAGTAAAGACTCTACACGCACTCAAGGGTTATACACTTTTTGTTTTGAAAAAATAGGATCAATCACATACATGATGCCATCAATAGTCATTGATATTTCTACAATGTTAGTGGATACCACTAATTTTCTTCTTGGATTACCATTCTCCTTTGTGGGTGGTGGAGTTGGGTCAAATATCTTATGTTTCATGGACGAAGGAAGGGTTGAATATAAAGGAGCAACTTTAGAGGATCGACTTGATCACCCAAATTTTGTACCTCTCTTGTAAATTTTCTACAAGCATCTTCTATTTCCTCCTCCCCAGTGAGGAAAATAAGCATGTCCCCAGGTGGTTCATTTATGTGTATTTGAAAAACTGTCATAATTGTTTCTTCTAATTAATCTTTTTCAAGTTATTGAGTGAAGACTATCTCAATTGGATGTAACCTTCCAGGTACTTTCATAAGAGGCGCCCCATTGAAATATGCTTGAAAAAAAATTTCCTCTAATTTTGCACTCATAACAACGAGCTTTAAATTATATCTATTCTTTAAAAAACCAATTAAAAATTAAAAGGGATGGAGGGGGGGGACTAAAGCACACAAAATAGAACCCTAGATGTTAAATCTCAGTTCCATATCCAAAATAACCAATTAAAACTTAAAATGGATGGACAGGGGAAATAGCTGAAGTGACACAATATACAACCTTGGATGTGAAAAATCGACATAATTGTAATAAATGAGTGAGTGAAAATACACAATAGAAAGGAAAATCATATCACATCACGAAAATAAGCTGAGAAGTTTCTTGCTCGGTTGGATTGTGCTATTTAGAAAAGTATCACCCATCCAATCAAAACAAGATCTGTTCCAAATAAGTTGGCACTCAAAGTTGAAACAAATTATATTGTAATATTGCAATGGACTTTTATGAAACTACTGCTAGTGGTAGATTAAGGAAAACTCCAGGAATAATGTGTCAATTACCAAACTTTCCTATGCATGATTACTTCAAAATAGTCTTTGTACTAATGCAATCTTCAAACCGAATGTTATATCTAAATTCTTCTCCAATTGTCACATCCATTTCCTCTACTACACGATGAGAAACATACATAGAATCCACCCTGCGAGTGCAAGTGATCTATTTCTGATTGTTAGTGTACGCAACTTCTACCACAAATTGAGGAATCTACAAGTAGACAAGGTAATTTCATACAAATATCTAACTCAAAGAAGCATCAAACTCCAAAGATAGGAGAACTCTACAGGAACACAAATACACAAATAAATTCTTAGCCCACCACCAATTTTGCAATTCTCAATTTTTTCATGAATACTTGGATTATGAAAAAATAGAGTGGAACTTCATACTTAACATGCTAACCTGACTAAAATTAGGAGATTATTAATAGAGCAGTGAGAACCCTCTTTTCAAATGCATCAATAGAAGTGTGTTAATCAATGTTCTAACAAGTTTCTGGTGTATGGGGATGCAAGTGTGTGGGGCATGCACAAAACATTTGGAGAGTGTGATCATGTTCACCTTACATTATGGTATATAGGAGGTAATACCCCAACATAAGGGACCCTACCCCAAATACAAAAAAGTATACTCTCTAGAAACTTGAAAATATTAAAAACATTATATTTTTTATCATTGGTTAATGATGAATAAGAAACAAAGAATCCACAAGATTCAAATCCAAGTTGTAAGGTTGAGGAAAGGCCTCTCCAATGATTTGTAGGTGGATTCTGGGGAATACCCCAAAAAACCTATTGTTCAAGCTAACATTCCAGTGGGAAATGAGAAAAAATCCACTGTTGTCACGAGTTTTTGGCTATCGATAAAGCTAGAGATCCAAGTTAGTAGACCTCTCCAACGTCTTCTCAGTAGATATAGTGAAAATGAAACAAAATTCCTCTGTCATTACAAGTTTTCATCCACCAAATATGAACCCACTGCTCACCATCAATCAACCAGTATTCAAAGTGATGTTTTCTTTTGGGTTAGGGTGTTTCTTAGGGTTTATAGTGTTCTAAAAAACTAGTGGGATGCACTACATATGAGTAAGAGAAAAATTAAAATTAAGAAGTGATGCCTTGACAATGGGCTAGTCCAGAGGTACCCTAACTGATAGGGTACATTTATGGACACACCCATTTGCAAGGGGCATCCACAAGGTCATCTCACCATGGATACCAAGTGCTATTGGGACATTATTGACATCCCTAGGATGCATAAATGTGTCCCCAAAGTGTGGGCATACACCCATGTTACATTGGTGTTAATGAAAATATCTCAAAGGTAACCCCCTTCAAAGATCTATCAAACAAGGATTCCCACTCAGCCCTAAATATAAGGATCTCCATGCTTGGCATTCTATTCTACCCATGCCTAAGTGATAAGCACTCATAAAAATGGTTTTCTCATAAAGTCAAAACCAAGGTTTCAACCATTCCAAACCTTAATTTATAATCATGCCTAATTTGCGAGCATATATGAGTTATGAACATTAGAAATTAACCCATACATTGTCACCCACCACCCTATCAATTCCATTGGGATTCGATGGGTTGATTTCTTGATGTCTATGGGTCCACCTATCCATCTTGTACTATGTCTTGAAAGATGAGTTAATATTGCCACTGCATGCATATAATGCTTGTCTCCACAACCCTCCAATCTAATCCAATGGTGGGAATTCATGTGAGGTTGTATAATGCACTTGAACTACCTCTTTCTATGCACTTGCAATTTCCATTTTGGCCAACCATTGTTAAGGTTTAGCACAACAACTTCTATGTTGAAGCCGATACAATGTGG
>ML783311.1:427927-463144 GCA_009831015.1 Picea engelmannii | reverse complement strand
ATGTAAATTATTACAAAATTGTTAATAAGTAAATTATTACAAAATTGTTAACCCTTATCTGGTGCATATGGTATTGTATGCATAGGTGTGTCTATAGGTTTAGTAAGCACCACAAACTAATTATTTTAAAATATTTTATTTCATAAAATTTGGGTTAAGTTTATCTAACCCTAAAGTGTTGTGCCTTGTACCAAGACACATTGGTGTGGTTGTATGTGATAATAAGCACCAATGCATTTATACGTTTAGTATGCATTGCATGACATTTTTCTAAATAGTGTGTTTTACAATATTCGAGTGTGGGAGAGAATTTTTGAGTTGTTATTTGTAGTGTATTTAAATAGGTAACTACACGTGTGTGTGTGTGTGTGTGTTATTATAAAGCACCCATGCACCTAATTGTTTTTAGGCATATTGAGTAGACAAACTTTTCTAAAACCTCCACTCACCCACCTTCCATAAAAGAAGAACAAGGAGAAGTGCTTCGAAGAAAACCTTTACAAAATATTATTTTCCTTGTAGTGACACCTCAATATAACATTGTTGTTGAAAGGAAGAATAGAACTTAGGTTGAAATGGGAAAGTGTTTTCTTTAGGCTAAAGGCGAGTCGACTAGATTTTGGGCACAAGTTGTCTACTACTCAAATTGTCTTTTGAACATGGTTTCAACCAAAGTGGTTTGGGATATGAATCCTCTTGAGAAATGGAGTGGAAGAAAACCCTTAGTTAGATATATCATAGCATTTGAATATATGTCGTGGGCTTATATTCTAGATGATAAGTGAAAGAAGTTGGATGAAAAGAGTCATGCTTGTATTATTCTGGGATATTGTTACAAGTTGAAAGCATACAAGTTTGTTTATTGAGTCAAATACAAAGTTATTTGCAAAAATATGTTGTATTTTATGAGCATGCTTCAGGTGCAACCTTGTTGAAATCCTATTTTGTCATTTTAAGCAATGATCCATGTGAAAATGTGAGGAATTTTGGATCAACTTAGATGTGTGCTACCACGATCGACATGTCAATTGGTTTGTTGAATAAGCAATTGACTTGCATAACTGGATCAACTTGCAATCAAACCTCTTCAACAGAGTCAACCAACATCAATGGTTCTCCTAACCATTCAACTATGGCCTCTTATTGTGAATTTTATTCAAGAATTCCTTCTACAAGGTAAACTAACCTTCCTTGGTGGGGGAATAAGATAATTTAAGTTGCTAGCATTGATGCAAGTAATGTAGATGACTCGAGGAAAACTAGAGGGCATAAACAATGTAGTGATGTTTCTTTGATGGCATGTGTGCTAGAGGCATGTGATTTTGAGACAATTGTAGATGCACATGGTCCACTTTATTGGGAGAATGCTATGACTAAAGAGTACAAGTCCTTGATGAAAAATACTACTTGAGAATTAGTTCCCCATCATAAGGAAAGAAAGTGGTTACATGTCAATGAATGAGGTGTGTAATTTGTAGATCGATCATTTAATTTTGAATGGATCAAATTATGCAATATGGGCATGAGACATGGAATCCCTATTGAACAGTAAAGGATTGTGGAAGTATAAAAAGAATGTGATTCCATATCTAATAGACGATCAAGCAAAGTTCGTTGTTTATGAAAAGAAGGATGAGGTTGTAGGGGTCATCATGACCTATATCTCGCGAGAGATTCGGTTTCACATCAGTGGAATTGACTGCCCTCATCAAGTTTGGAATAAGATGAAGATGATGTTTGACAGAGTCGATGAAATCCATGCCATGCAATTGGAGAAAGTGTTGATCTCTCTTGATCCTCATTATTTTGATAGAATAGAGGACTATCTAGCGCATGTGAAGGATCTACAGTTGAAATTGGGAAATTGTGGAAAGAATTATTAGAAGAAAGACGAACAACTCATCTAGTTGGTCCTGATGAATTTGAGAACACCATTTGACATGTTCGTTTCAACTTTCCGCACCAACTATTAGGAACACAAGGAAGATGGTAAAGATCACACCTTTGAATCTTTATGTGGTATTTTGATCACTAATCAACACAAATTTCTTGATGAAAGAAACCTTGGTGGCAAACATCAATCCCACTTGCTCAAGGGAAAGGGAAATTTGAATCACAAGGAAAGAGGAAAGTTTGATACCCCTATATAGAAACCTATATGTCTCGACCAAAAACATAAAGGGTAGACAAATGCACCCCATCAAAGTCGAAATAAGAAGACATGTCATTACTATGGTGAGATTAGACATGTGGAAAAATTATGTTATAAGAAGAGAGACAATTTAGAGGAGAAGGTTAAACTCCTTGAAGGAGACATGTCCTCTATTTGTCGACCCACTGATAAGTCCACCTTCCAAGTTGGAACTTCTCAATCCTTGATGTCTCATTCTACATAGATCAAATGGGTAGTTGACTCTGGGTGCACTCATCACATGGATAAGGATGCTTCCTTGTTCACCTCCTTGAATGAAGTTGAGGAGAGGAAGATTTATGTTGTTGATGATTTTTCTCTAGATATTGTTGGTCAGGGTGATGTTTCCTTTTGACATGGGAGAATTGTCAACATATATCATGTGCCAAACCTCAGTGACAATATGTTGTATGTCTTTCATTCAAAACATACAGGTAAGGTTGTGGAGTTTTGGCCAAATCGATTCTTTGTTCAAGAGATTTGAAGAAAGGTTAGTCGATTTTCACGAGAGGGTTTCTCGACTTGAACGATAGTTTGTATAAATTATTGGACATGACTCAACCCAATTGCTCATGTTTCTCACATTGATGTGTGAAGTCGAATTTTGCATGAATGACTCAGAGACCTAAATCTTGGAAGTCTGAAGTGGATGGTAACTCAAAATATGGTTTTTGGTATACTTAAAGTTTTTCCCCTTAACAAAATTTGTAAAGGATGTGAGCTTGGCAAGCATCATTCGACCCCCTTTGACTTTGGCAAAGTATGGTGAGCACAGAACCTCCTGGAGCTAGTTCACAATTATGCATGTTGCATCAATCTACCTTTCCTAATAAGTGCAAGGTGTATCTTGACCTTTATTGATGATCTCTCTTGTTTCACTTGGGTTTATTTTCTGAAGAATAATAATCTTGTCTTTGAACAATTCAAATAATTTAGAGCCTTTGCTGAAAAGATATGTGGATGACCCATCAAGTGCTTGAAATCAAAAAATGATGGTGAGTATGTAAATCGACCTTTTGAAGAATATATGATTCGATCTGGTATTGACTGGAAACATTCAATTCCTTATACACCTCAAAAAAATGGCATTGCAGAATGCAAGAATCAGACGTTAGTCGAAATGGATATATGTCTTTTGTAGGCCAAAGATTTGCCTCCTTGATTCTGGTTTGAAGTTGTATATTGTGCAAACTATCTGCTCAATCGCATCTCAACTCAATTTGTTCCTTTGGTGACTCCAGTTGAAAAATGGTGTGGAAGGAAGCCCTTACTCGACCACCTCCATGTGTTTGGATGTGTTTCCTGGGCTCATATTTCCTATGATTGTATAAAGAAGTTGGATGCAAAGAKTCATGCCTTCATCATAATGGGCTACTCTAAAGAGYCTAAATCTTATTGACTMTTTGATCCTGCCAAACGACAAATCAATATCAGACGAAATGTATGGTTTGATGAGAAGTCTTCTGGCATCAAGTTCTTGAATGCCTCTTCTGGATTGTTACAGGATGTTCACCTTGATGTTGTTTTCTACTATGATTCTCCTATTCTATTTTTCAATTCCTTGACTGGACAGTCAAACTTTGTTTGTGTTTCGACTAGACCGTCGACCTCCAAGTTAATTATTCCATTGATACTTATTTTGATTGGTCTACCATATCTATAAACTGAACTTGTTTTGACTTTTGATCGACCCTTTGTAGTGAACAAAAGTTCATCCCTTTCTTGTCTACCCAGTTGGGCTGCCAAGACCATTGAAACTGTTGGACTTGATGTCGATGATATTTCGTCGGGACGACAAACTCGAAGTCAAAAGAAACATGACAAGATTTCCTTGATGACTCATGTACTGAGATTCCCAAGGTCAACCTAAATGGGAGTAGATTATGCAAACATAAATTCATTATTTTTCGAAGAATCACACTTGGGAATTAGTTACATGATTGCAAGGAAATAATGTTGTGAAGTGTCGATGGGTCTACAGGACCAAATTTACCTATGAATTTATCATTGAGCATCATAAATCTTGCTTGTTTGCGAAGGGATTTTCTCAACAAGAAGGCATCGACCACACTAATACATTTTCCCCTGTTGCAAAGATGAACTCTGTTCAACTGATTATTTCCCTTGTTGCTTGATTTTGATGGCAAATCCATCAGATGGATGTGAAGACTCCATTTCTTCATGGTGAACTATCTAAAGAAATTTTCATGGAACAACCTCCTGGTTTAGTGATATATTCTAACCTGGTTTGTCAACTCAAGAATTCTCCCTATGGTTTGAAGCAAGATCCTAGAGCTTGGTATGCTAAGATCGACAATTTATTTATTCGAATTGGTTTCAAACATTGTGAATCTGATCACAAATTATATCTCCATACCAATGGAAACACTTTGATTATTGTTGTATATGTTGATGAACTTGTCATCACTGGAAAAAACACTGATCTCATTTTTAGATTGAAGAAGCAACTTGTTGACTCCTTTGACATGACGAATCTGGGTACTCTGCATTATTTTTTGGGTCTTCAAGTATTACCATTATCTGATGGATTTTTCATTGCTCAATCTAAATATGTAATGCATATTTTGACATGTTTTAAGATGGAAGATTGCAATCCCTATGCTACTCCATTTCAATATGGAGTAAATATAAACAAAACTTGTCAAACTCCAAAAGTTGATGCTACACTCTATCGACAATTGGTCGAAAATATACTCTATCGACAATTGGTCGAAAATATTATTTATCTTACTTACAGTCGGCCTAATATTTCCTTTGATGTTAGTGTGGTTTCTTGGTTTATTCAAGACCCCAGAGAAAGTAACTAGAAAGTAGTTAAACAAACTGTTTGTATCTCAAGGGTACCATTCATTTTCGTATCAAGTATTTTCGAAATTCAAATAAAATGTTGGCTTCACTGACTTCGACTGGGCTGGCGACAGTGATGATTGGAAGTCCATTTCTGGATATGTGTTTCACTTTAGCTGTAACACACCCACTACGAGAACTAAAATTTTCGGCTTTTTCTTCTTCTCTTCGAGGAACAGAGTCCCCGAATTTCTATGGCGCCTGGTGAAAACCCTACCTTTCCTTGTCCTTAACCATGTGATCATCGGATATGACCACAGAATTTACCGGAGAGGTGCTCCTGGCTTTCGCAATTCGGGGAATCACTATGCAAGCGTTCCCTTGCTCTCTGTCTTTCGAGGGGTCGGAATCCGAAAGAAACTAACAGATAGTCACATTTAATAATGCCTCGAATTAGAACCTGGCACTCCACCTTTCAGGGTTTCGCGTACTGGGTTTTCGCGGTATAAGAGGATGAGGGGTTCCTCCCCTTCGGTTTCACGGGTGCCGAAACACTGAAAACCCTATATCCGCCAAACTCATTTCGGGGTTTCCTCCATCAGAGTTTCACGTCTAGCGAATATGAGGAAAACTGACCTTTGGAAATCCCAGGTATCGAAACGCCGGAACACCAAGACCATATGTGCTAATCCATTTCGGGAGTTCACCTATCGGGATTTTGTGATATGCGAGGACAAGAGGTATTGCACCTGGGTTTCCCGAGAGCCGAAACTCCGAAACATCATAACTTTTCCACGCTCTATCATTTTGGGGTTTCGCAAGTCGGGGTTTCAGGACTGGCGAGTACAAGAGACTGGCCTTTAGGTATCCCAGGTGCTGAAACGCCATATCTCATCCGCGCTATTATTATTTCGAGGTTTCGCAAGTCGCGGTTTCGAGACTGGTGATTACAAGGGATTCGCCCTTGGGCATCCTGAGTGCCGAAACATCGAAAACCTTATATCCACCACGCTCATTTCGGGGTTTCGCATGTCGGGATTTCAGGCTATGCGAAAACAGGAGGTCTTGCATCTGGGTTTCTCAAAAGCCGAAACTCCTAAGCCTGTATTCATTGCTAAGCTCATTTCGGGATTTCGGGAGTGGCGAGTACAAGGGAACTTACCCTTGGGTTTCCCAGATATCGAAACGCCGAAGCATCACAACTCATCCATGCTAGTCCATTTCGGGGTTCGCTGATCGGGATTTCAGGACTGGCGAGTGCAAGGGAACTTACCCTTGGGAGTCTCGGGTGCCGAAACGCCGAAACATTAAAATCTGCTCACGCTCTATCACTTCGGGGTTTCTCACATCGGGATTTCGTGACATGCGAAGAAAAGGAAACTTACCCTTGGGTTTCTCGGTTGTCGAAACTCCGAAACACCAAAACATTAAAATCTACTCACGCTCTATCATTTCGGGGTTTCTCACATCGGGATTTCGCGACATGCAAAGACAAGGAAACTTACCCTTGGGAGTCCCGGGTGCCGAAACGCCGAAATATCAAAGCCCATTCACGCTATATCATTTCGGGGTTTCGCGAATAAGGATTTCATGACATGTGAGGACAAGGACACTTGTCCTTGGGTATCCCGGGTGTCGAAATGCCGAAATACCAAACTCCAACCACACTATATCCTTTCAGGGTTTCACGAATCATGATTTTGTGACATGTGAGGACAAGGACACTTGTCCTCGGGTATCCCGGGTACCGAAACGCCGAGATACCAAACTCCAACCACACTATATCCTTTCGGGGTTTTGCGAATCGGGATTTCATGACATGTGAGGACAAGGACACTTGTCCTCGGGTATCCTGGGTGCTGAAACACTGAAATACCAAACTCCAACCACACTATATCCTTTCGAGATTTCACGAATCAGGATTTCGTGACATGTGAGGATAAGAACACTTGTCCTCAGGTATCTCGGGTGTCGAAACGCTGAAATACCAAACTCAAAGGGAACCATTCTTTATGGTGCAAGGTTTCCAAACATAGGCCATGAAAACCTTCAATGGATTCTTGGGTAATTATCACCAGGCTGGGTGACCTGACTGAGAGGCCTTCTTAAATCATCGAGCTATGAACTCTGTGACAAGGGTGAGGTAAGCTTAAGTATTTATTTAAAAACGGTGGTCCTTTCAAGGAACTCACTCCGGCTCTGGAGTATGATGGAGCCTCCCGGAAGAAGGTGCCTTCAGGGAAAAACAACCCAGGGCATGGCTGGGGTCAAGTACAGGGGACAACTCTCCAAGGAACGAGCTCAAAATCGGAACTTATTCGTTCTATACGTAAATCAATTATAGTTATATAAGTATAAGCACGCATTCATTGTTGTTGATCAAAACACCAGGCAAACACTTCTATGCAGAAATCAATCATCTATAAGTGTACAAACATGAGCATGCATTTCAGGAACATTCAAATTTGAAATACAAGACATGAACACTTATCAGAAAACACCAGGTGTAAAACAACTGCTGAGAGGGGTGCTCGTTTCCACCCAACCGTAGGCTCAGTGACTCCAAAAGGATTTACCACTAGCCACCCCCGAGCTAGACCACGATGCTTTAAGACTCAGTCTCTTACTTCCCGCTCGTCGGAAGTCCAGGACGAAGGTTAATCTCCTTCTCCTCTGCTCATCACTCTTTGTATTTCCCGGAGTTCCTTTGGTTCTCCTCCTTGCGATTCATGTCGCTTGTGTGTGTCTATATCTGTGTGCTCCACTCTCCCCCTCCTTCCACACTTCTTTCCTCCTACGAGGTTGCGTGTGGCACAAAATTCCGTGTCCGATGGTCAAGTCTGAGAGCTTCTACGGATGGGCAGTTCGCCCCATCCCCTCATTTACTCTTGAGGAGCCTCCCCGTCTACCGTCCGAGCGGGTAATTCATTTTGGGGTCTGAGAGTGAGATTTGATTTTCCTAAGCACGTACAAACCAGTATGGTTTGGTTCAGTGGAAGTTAACGCAGCCACTCCTGGCCCCTTCTACCATCTCTCATCAGCCATCATGGTCTCTTTTCAGCACAACCCCCTCTCAGCAATCATGCAACATAAATTCATACATCATTTACATTCCTTGGACCTTTTATACTAAGGTCCATTAATTCAAACATTCACAATCTTTGAGTTTGTCATAGTTCTTGGCCAATATAGTTATTTTTACAGACTGGGGGAAACAGGGTGTTACATTAGCATTGGACCGTTGGTTTGGTAGTGTAAGAAATAGAAGGTAGTCTCCTTGTTGACTATAGAATCAGAATACCATGGCATCGTTCATGCAGGTACAAAGGTAGTCTAGATTCGTCAACTTCTAGGTGAACTTGGATTTCATGTTCATACCTCGACTACAATATACTATGATAATCAAAGTGCCATTCAAGTTTCTGACAACCCTATTTCCCACAGTAAGATGAAGCATGTTGATTTTAATGCTCACTATTTAAGAAAATTGGTCCATGAGAACATTTTCTCTCTTATTTATCGTAGAACAGATGATCAGGTAGTTGATATCTTCACTAAGCCATTATCTAAAGCCATATTTATTAAGCTTTGTATGATGCTTTGGCTTCATGAAGTTTCAATTATGAAGGGGTGTCTTGCCAAAATAATTTCACCTCATGAATCTCCATAGTTGTGTGTTGATGGGGGGTGTTGGAACATCAAGTCATTTTGGTTCATCACACTTCTCCTATAATTAGTCGATCAGGCGATTGAACTACATCTAGAAAAAGTCGTTCGGGCGATCGATAGAATATCTACATTAGTCAGTCAAGTAGTCGACAAGTATGTTGGTCAGATAGTCAACCAGTAGTCGAAGATAGTTGGTCGGTGGATCAACTAGCCAAGAAATCGAATACGAGATGGACGCATGGACGGTCGAGTCAAGCATCCTTGTCAAGCTGACATGACAGTGCGGATTTGATGGAGTCAAATCTAACAACTGATGGTTATATGTGGACAAGATCCTCCCAATTTCAAGGAAGTTGGTTAGATATTGAAGCTATAAATAGAAGACCCGATGGGTCATTATTATCATTGAAATATCGTTGTTGTTTTATAAGATGTCCAATATGCATTGTGATATTTTGATCACAATGTGATGTGCTTAAGTGTTGTAATGGTGTCTTTATACACCACCTTATATCTTCAAAAAATGATTTCCTCTTCAATTATCTACAATTTTGTTTGTATGTTTCATATCAGGTTACACCCAATCCCCAACAGATTATTTGGTCATTACCTTGGTAGTGTTAAGTTGATTTTGGGTTTGAAGAATAAGTTGATAGATATATTTGAAATGACCAACCTTAGTCTGTTGCATTTATTTATGGGCATCCAAGTCTTACAAATGGATAATATATTTATCTCTCAACCTAAGTATTATTTGCATATAAATGGATGATTGTAATCCATATGCTACTCCATATCAATTGGGAGTGAAGTTGAATGTAATATTTCAGATATAAAAAAGTATGCAGAACCGAAATAAATAGATAGAAATGGCAGATGAGCAAACATATAACCAAAACAACACCACAATAATACCAAAATGATACCAGAATAACACCAGAAAGAGCACTTTGATTACTCAGAGCAATGTTCACTTGCCTCTTCGAGGGGGAAACCTCCAGAAGAGCAGAGCTCTATTACAATAATATCCAAGAAAAAAATTCTCATACCCTCGATTCCTATTTATACTAAATATGTCTATCAAAAGAACCATCTAGAGGAAGATCGTTCTAGAAGTGGAAGCTTCTATTAGGTCTTCTTACATTGGACTTATTCTTCCTTATTGCTAGGCCTTATTAATATTGACCTTTATTACATGGAAATATATTATTCTACCTGCATGAGGGCTTAGGTCCCTAACATGTCCTACCCCTTAAAAACAGCCTTGTCCTCAAGGCTTGAGATGAAGAAATTGTTGCAGAATGGTAGTTGGTTCCCAAGTGGCATCTATTGGAGTTGTATCTTTCCAGTGGACTAACACTTCCTTGATGGTTTGTTGACATAGACGATGCTCACGTTGGTCCAAAACTGCTTGTGGTTGTATCCAAATGGAGCCCTCTTCATCCAACTCAAGAAGGTTGGTTTAAGTTTGGAACTTAGTTCCAATCACCTTATTTAGGCAGGAAACATGAAAAATAGGATGGAGCTTAGAATGACTGGGAAAAGATAACTGATAGGCCACTTGTCCCACATGCTTGAGAACAGTATAAGGACCATAAAAGTTGGGCGCCAGTTTCTAACAATGGTCATCCTTGAGGGAATTTTGCTTGTAAGGTTGTAGTCGAAGAAACACTTGATCCCCTTCTGCAAATTGACGTTCAGAGAAACCTTGATCTGCTTGTTGCTTCATGTGATTATGGGCCATGACCAAATTCTCTTTGAGGGTACGAAGAATAGCCTCTCGAACTATAAGCATTTGGTCAATCGCCTGGACGTTCGAGACACCTTGAAAATATGAGAGAATTGAAGATGGATTTTTTCCATATAGCGCTTCAAAAGGAGTCATGTGTGTAGTTGTATGGTATGAAGTGTTGTACCACCATTCAGCTAGTGGTAACCATTGAGCCCACTGATTTTTCCTTTCCAATGCAAAACACCTCAAATATGTTTCCAAACACTTGTTGACAATTTCAGTTTGACCATCAGTCTGGGGATGATAAGTTGTGTTGAGATGCAATTGGGTGCCTTGTAGCTTGAACATTTCTTGCCAAAATTTGCTGGTGAAAGTTTGGTCATGATCAGAAACAATAGAATACAGCATATCATGAAGCTTGAAGACCTGATCCATGAAAATTTGAGCCACAGTGGATGTTGTAAATGGGTGTTGAAGAGCAGAGAAATGAGCATACTTGGAAAGACGATCAACTACCACCATGATGATTGATTTATTTCCCGACTTAGGTAAGCCTACAATAAAATTCATAGATATATCCCATCAAATAGCAGGTGGAATTGGAAGAAGTTGTAGTGTGCCAGGAGATTTGACTATGGTGCCCTTGTTGCATTAACAAACATCACATTCGGCCACAAAATTGCGAACATCCTGTTTCATACCATCCCAGAAAAAAGAACGTTTGACCCAATCATAGGTTTTGGTAAACCCAGAGTGCCCCGCTGTGGGTGTATCATGAATCTCATAAAGTACCGTGGATTTAAGTTTTGACTGTTTACTTAAATACAAACGGACTTTGTATAGAATCTCATCATTGAGCCAAGAGTACCCTAGGGAAACTGGAGAATTCGACTGAAATTGTTGTATCAGATGTGAACTTTTGCGATCGTGTAGCCATTCCTGGAGAACAGCTTGGAGCCAATATGGGACAATGAAGGAGAGAGAAGAAAGAGACCCTTCATCTTCATATTTTCTGGAAAGTGCATCAACAACCACATTGTCTTTTCTTTTTTTGTAAATGATCTCATAATCATATCCAAAGAGCTTAGTCACCCATTTGTGTTGCTTTAGGGAGGAAAGGCGTTGTTCCAGAAAATAATTGAGGATTTGATGATCTGTCTTAATTTGTAAGCATTGCCCCAATAGATAAGGGCGCCAAAGATCCATGGCATACAAAATAGCCAACATTTCCTTTTCATAGATTGATTTGCCCAAATTTTGCTTCGAAAGTTGTTTGTTGGTAAAGGCCAAAGGACGACCCTTTTGCATAAGGACATCACCAATTCCTTTCCCAAAAGCATCACATTCGAGGAAAAAGGTCTTTGTGAAATCAGGAAGGGCCAGGACTGGAGTGGTGCACATGGTCATCTTCAAGGTTTGAAAATCCTGACCATCTGTTGGAGTCCTAGTGAAAGAATTATTTTTAAGGAGTGCAGTGAGAGGTGCCACAATATTTCCATAATTCTTCACAAACTTTCGATAATAACCTGTTAAACCTAGAAATCCATGCAAGATTTTGAGATTCTTTGGGTGAGGCCAATCTTGCGCAGCTTCAATCTTTTTAGGATCCACCCTGACGTCGTCCTTTCCAACAATATGACCCAACTACTCGACTTCTGAGGTGCCAAAAGAACATTTAGATTGTTTGAGGAAAAGTTGGTGCTAAGAGAGTAGATGGAGAACTCGATCCACATGAGCAAGATGGGTTGTACAGGTTTTACTATAGATGAGGATATCATCAAAGAAAACTAAGACAAAAGGATGGAGAAAAGGATGGAAGATATTATTCATGAGGCTTTGGAAAGTGGAGGGAGCATTACACAGGCCAAAGAGCATGACCAAAAACTCATAGTGGCCCTCATGAGTTCTAAATGTAGTCTTAGGAATGTATGCCTCTTTCATACCGATCTGGTGGTAGCCAGAATGAAGATCAAGTTTAGTAAAGAACTGGGTGCCACTCAATTCATCCAAGAGGTCATCAATGACGAGGATGAGAAATTTGTCTTTAATGGTGAGTTTTTTGAGGGTGCGGAATTCAGGACACATGCACCAAGAACCTTCTTTCTTAAGGACCATGACCACAGGAGAAGAGTAGGGGCTCGTACTAGGGTGGATAACACCTCCATTGAGAAGTTCTTGAAAAAAATTCTCAATTTCATTTTTTTTGGAAAAGGGGTGACGATAGGGATGGATATTGAGAGGAAGGTTGCTTGGGACAAGGAGAATGGAGTGATCATGAACACCACGGGAAGGAGGGAGTGGAAACAACCACTTGATGTTTAGAGAGGATGGATTGAAGGTCTAGCGGCACAGAGGGTGTCTCAGTTTCTTGTATGGCATGGAGTTGGGCAATAATGTCAGATTGATCTTTTTTTAGAAGCTTTTCCATGCGATGGGAACTAATGATCTCTGGGGAACCGACAGTGATGCCTTGGAACTTATATGGTTGGACCTCCCGGTTGAATTGCATGGTTAATTCCTTAAAATCCATGAGAATGGGACCCAAAGTCCTTAGCCATTCTGCACCCAACACAATGTCACAACCGCCCATGTCGATAGAAAACATATGAGATTTCAGGTGGTAGTCACCAATTTGGAGACGCACATTTTCACAACGCCCTCCACATTTCATGGACCCACCATTGGTAATCATGCTTTGAAAATTATTGATTGCCCAGATATAGCAATTAGTTTTTTGGGCAATGCGGTGATGAATAAGATTATGGGTGCTTCCACTATCAACAAGAATGATGACCTTCCTATGCTTGATGTAACCAATTAGCTTAAGGGTTTGGGGAGCAGAAAAGTCAGTGAGAGCATTTAGGGAAATGACCAGTTCTACTTTGGGAGGGTATGAGGGAGGGGTTATGTCAGTGGATTCAGGTGACACGGACACAAGGGGAGCCTCAACATCCTCTTCTGAAACATCCTTCGAGATGGCCATAAAAATATTTTGGTCCTTACACTTGTGTCCCGGAAAATATTTTTCATCACAATTATAACAAAGGCCTTTGAGTTGGCGTTCAACCATTTCGGCCCTGGTCAATTTTTGGATCTTTAGTGGAGTAGAAGGAGGAGTGGGAGTTATTGGTTTAGTGCAAGGAATAAAGGAGGGTTTTTGGTTTTGAGAAGAGACAACATGTTGTTCTTCCTTAGCTATTTTAGATAAGGGCACCAAAGATCCACGACATGAAAAATAGCCAACATTTCCTTGTCATAGATTGATTTGCCCAAATTTTGCTATGAAAGTTGTTTGTTGGTAAAGGCCAAAGGACAACCCTCTTGCATAAGGACATCACTAGTTCCTTTCCCAAAAGCATCACATTCGAGGACAAAGGTCTTTGTGAAATTAGGAAGGGTCAGGACTGGAGTGGTGCACATGGCCATCTTCAAGGTTTGAAAATCCTGAGCATCTGTTGGAGTCCAAGTGAAAGAATTATTTTTAAGAAGTGCAGTGAGAGGCGCCACAATATTTCCACAATTCTTCATAAACTATCGATAATAACCTATTAAACCCAGAAATCCACACAAGATTTTGAGATTCTTTCGGTGAGGCCAATCTTGCGTAGCTTCAATCTTTTTAGAATCCACCCTGACGTCATCCTTTCCAACAAGATGACCCAAGTACTCGACTTCCGAGGTGCCAAAAGAACATTTAGAATGTTTGAGGAAAAGTTGGTGCTGAGATAGTAGATGGAGAACTCGATCCACATGAGCAAGATGTGTTGTACAGGTTTTACTATAGATGAGGATATCATCAAAGAAAACTAAGACAAAATGACGAAGAAAATGATGGAAGATATGATTCATGAGGCTTTGGAAAGTGGAGGGAGAATTACACAGGCCAAAGGGCATGACCAAAAACTCATAGTGGCCCTCATGAGTTCTAAATGCAATCTTAGGAATGTATGCCTCTTTCATATTGATTTGGTGGTAGCCAAAACAAAGATCAAGTTTAGTAAAGAACTGGGCACCACTCAATTCATCCAAGAGGTCATCAATGATAGGGATGGGAAATTTGTCTTTAATGGTGAGTTTGTTGAGAGCGCAGAATTCAGGACACATGCGCCAATAACCTTCTTTCTTAAGGACCATGACCACAGGAGAAGAGTAGGGGCTCGTACTAGGGTGGATAACACCTCCATTGAGAAGTTCTTGAAAAAAATTATTGATTTCATTTTTTTGGGAAAAGGGGTGACGATAGGGACGGATATTGGGAGGAAGGTTGCTTGGGACAAGGGGAATGGAATGGAATGATCATGAACACCACGGGAAGGAGGGAGTCCCTAGGGAGTGGAAAAAACCACTTGATGTTTAGAGAGTATGGATTGAAGGTCCGGCGGCACAGAGGGTGTCTCAGCTGCTTGTATGGCATGGAGTTGGGCAATAATGCCAAAATGACCTTTTCTGAGCAGCTTTTCCATGCGATTGGAACTAATGATCTCTGGGGAACCGACAGTGATGCCTTGGAACTTATATGGTTGTCCCTCCTGGTTGAATTGCATGGTTAATTCCTTAAAATCCATGAGAATGGGACCCAAAGTCCTTAGCCATTCTACACCCAACACAATGTCACAACCGCCCATGTTGATAGCAAACATATGAGATTTCAGGTGGTAGTCACCAATTTGGAGACACACATTTTCACAACTCCCTCCACATTTCATGGACCCACCATTGGCAATCATGCTTTGAAAATTATTGACTTCCTGGATATAGCAATTAGTTTCTTGGGTAGTGCAGGGATGAATAAGAATATGGGTGCTTCCACAATCAACAAGAATGATGACCTTCCTATGCTTGATGTAACCAATTAGCTTGAGGGTTTGGGGAGCAGAAAAGTCAGTGAGAGCATTTAGGGAAATGATCGGTTCTACTTTGGGAGGGTATGAGGGAGAGGTTATGTTAGTGGGTTCAGGTGACACAGACACAAGGGGAGCCTCAACATCCTCTTCCGAAACATCCTTCTAGATGGCCATAAAAAAAATTTGGTCCTTACACTTGTGTCCCGGAAAATATTTTTCATCACAATTATAACAAAGGCCTTTGAGTCGGCGTTCAACCATTTCGGCCCTGGTCAATTTCTAGATCTTTAGTGGAGTAGAAGGAGGAGTGGGAGTTATTGGTTTAGTGCGAGGAATAAAGAAGGGTTTTCGGTTTTGAGAAGAGACAACATGTTGTTCTTCCTTAGCTATTTTAGTAGCTTCCACCCAACTCTGAGGTCGAGTCATGAGGACATGGGAACAAATATCATCCTTGAGGCCACTGATAAAACATTCTCAGAAAAAAGTATCAGACATGCCCTCTGTACGAAAAGTCAGTCGCTCAAAAGAAGCTATAAAGTCTTCCACTATGCTAGATTGTTTTAACTTTGTCAAATGGCCTAAATGGTTGGTGTCAGTGTCAAAGCAGTGTCAAAGCATTCATAAATCTCTACCACCAAGTGTGTCCAAGCCACATACCCTTGGCAGGCATTTTTTCTCCATTGCCACCGTTGCCAACGTTCTTGATCTAGATGGAGAACACCATACCAGATTTTTGTCAACTCGTCAGTAATGCCATACAAAGAGAAATAATGTTCCATTTGAGTTACCAAGCTAGTGGGATCTGAGCGATCAAATTTGGTCACATCCACATGCGGAAGGCGTAGGTCACACTGAAAGTGATGGGGCTAAAAATTCTGGGAATGAGAGGAAGTTTCACTTTCGGTATGCAATGGTGGGTCATATAAGGGAAGCTCTGTAGGGATATGCAGCTTGGCACAGATCATCGTAGTGACCAATTCAAGATGGATAGTCATGTCTTGTTTGAGGTCTTGTTTGAGTTCCTTGATTGAGGCAGTGATTGAGGCAACTATGGAGGAATGCATTTTTTGATTGATGGAGACAATATTGGCACTGAGTTGTCGCACTTCTTGTTGGGTTTTTGTGAAATTAGAGTGCAAGGTATTGAAGTGAGCTTCCAAGTCTTGGCTACGAGTATGGGCCATGATGATGAGGGAACATGAAAAGGGGCGGGTAGGACCACATAGAAAATGGGTTATGGGTGAAGTGTATCATAATGATCAAGGCGACGAGTTGAATCCAATGGAGTAAAGCCCAAATAAGGGTGTTGGAAGGGGTTGGGTCCACAAAAAAGTTTTTGCTGAAAATTGATAGGTATAACTGCGATAAGGGCGAAGAGAGAAATCCAACAGAATAGGTATCAAATAATGGTGCCAACAGGATCCAGACTTTTTTTTTTACTCATTCGGAGTTATACTCCAATCTAAAGAATACTGCAGTGATGAAATGCCCAAATGTTTAACAGGAAGAAATGTGTAGTAATTTTGCAACTCGAATGCAGGAGACACAGTTGTGCGACAATAGATCTTGTATGTTCTGTTTTTGTTTCCTTCCCAAGGGTTAGGTATTCAAGGGTTCTACAGACAAGGTTTTTCCCTGTGTTATAGCTCTCTGATATACGTGAGAGGTCCAACAGTATTACTCGGTCGAATATCTCAGGGCACCAACTAAGGAGGCTAGATTGTGCCCTTAGCCGTACTACCCGACTACCAAGGTACTAGAGAGTATATTCTCGAGTGTTGTTCTTGGTGGCACTATAGCAGTTAGGTAACCGATCGGTTTATCTATGGAGGGATTTAGGAAATCTAGGTCGATCTGTATACATATGTTGTTTGATGCTCTACCACTCGAAGGGGTACCAACAGGGGTTACAAGGGTGGCCAACAGATGTGTGCATAAGTACCTCTTGTATTTCCTGCATGTATGAATCCCTGACCGCAGGTTTATGCACGTAACAACAGATCTTTGTAGCTTAAAGACGTTGGAATACGTCTCTACCCTGGAAAAAAAAATTAACCCACAATTTTATGCCGAGGAAGGTGCTTTGATACCACTTGTAATATTCCAGATATAAAAAAGTATGCAGAACCGAAATAAATAGCTAGAAATGGCAGATGAGCAAAAATATAACCAAAACAACACCACAATAATACCAAAATGATATGAGAATAACATCAGAAACAGAACTTTGATTACTGACAGCAATGTTCACTTGCCTCTTCGAGGGGGTAACCTCTAACAGAGAAGAGCTCTATTACAATAATATCCAAGACAAAAGTTATCATACCCTCAACTCCTATTTATATTAAATATGTCTATCAAAAGAACCATCTAGAGGAAGATCCTTCTAGAAGCGGAAGCTTCTATTAGGTCTTCTTACATTGGACCTATTCTTCCTTATTGCTAGGCCTTATTAATATTGACCTTTATTACATGGAAATATATTATTCTACCTACGTGAAAGGTTAGGTCCCTAGCATTGAGTAAAAAGTGTGATTTTATGAAATTCGATGTTACTCTCTACATGAAACTTTTTGTTATTTTTTATATGAATCATAGACAACCTGATATATTCTTTGTCATTAGTGTGGTCTCAAAGTTCATGTAATATCCGAAATAAATCCACTTGAAGGTTACAAAGGGAATTTTTCATTATATCATTGGTACATATCAACTTGGTATATAGTATTCCAACAAAAATGTGAACCAATTTGGTTATGCTAACCCTGATTGGGTTAGTGATGGAGATGACTAGACATAAACTTCAATCTATGTGTTTTATATTGGGTGTAGTCCCATAGTGTGGTCTTGTAATAAGAATAATAGTATTTGCTTATCGACCATAGAGGCTTAATATAGAGGTGTAGTTAATGATGGCACAAAGGGACTATGGATTTGCACCCTAATAAGTGAGCTCAGATTTTCCTTTTAAAAGTTGATTGTAGTGTATTTTGATAAACAAAGTGTAATGCAAGTATTTTTCACTTTGGGAATTTTATGGTAGTGTATTGTGATAATCAAAGCGCAATACAAGTATTTGATAACCTTGTTGCTCACAGTAAAATGGAGCATGTGGAGCTTCATGCCCGTAATTTGAGAGAATTAGTACAAGAGAAAGTTGTGTCTCATGTTTATTTCAAAATAGATGATCAGATTGTTCATACTTTTACAAAGCCATTTATAGAAGATAAGTATGAGAAATGTTGGGCTATACTTGGCCTTCTAGAAGAGGCAATCATGAAGGGAGGGTGTGGTGTGCAAAGATAATTTCACGTGTTGAATCTCTTGAGAGTTATGCTGAGGGGGTTGTTAAAACATAAAGATCTTCTCAACTCTAGAGTCAATTAATGTCATTCCGCCGACAATCAAAGGCAGACTAGTAAGTTAACCAAATGGTTATATCTCTACTTATCAATATTATAAAGAGGGTATATTCAAGGTTATTGGATAAGTTAACCAAAGATGTTGAAGGCATCAACAATATGTCGAAGGAAGCAATAGTCACCGGAAGGAAGCAAAAGTTACCAGACATAAGGAACTCCTAAAATCTAGAATTCTCTATCACATTGTCATAGCAATAGTTACCAGAGATGTTAATAAGTAATTAATTAAAAAATACACTAAATGTAAGATTTTAAAAGTTGTCACTTTTAACTTTCCTCAACGCAATGAGATTAATGTTTAATGCAAGACTCGTGACTATAAACTAAGTTACTGCTTAATATCTATAATTAATGGTTCAAATAATCGTGCTATATATACTTTCTTCCTTTAAACCCATGTTCATAATCCCTCAATCTTCAGTTCAAATTTTGCAACAAATCTTTTTCTCTATTGGTGCAAGTTTCTTCTTTATTCAAATTCCCCAATAAATATTTTCCACACATTTGTGCAACAAATCTTTTTCTCTATTGGTGCAAGTTTCTTCTTTATTCAAATTCCCCAATAAATATTTTCCACACATTTGTGGTTGTAGTCTTATTCCACTTGTAAGTAAACACCTTTAACCCTTTTATGATGATTTTGGTTCGTTTCAAACTCTTCTATGGCACTATGTAGATTTTAATGTTAGAACAATTCCTTGATGTAGATTTAAAATTTATTAGATTTTGTTATATATTGTTATATATTTTCTTAGTAGGTTGCATCTTACCCATCAAGTCACATTTTACCTAAGTAGGATGCAAAGATGGTTATTCTTGTTTAACCAGTAATCATGATAAAAATTTTAATGGAATGGTTCAAAGTTAAATTTATTCTTAATTATATATAGGGTGACTAAGTTCTTACTAATAAATATATTATTTAATAAATTATACATATGCAAAGATGGTTATTCTTGTTAACCAGTAATCATGATAAAAAATTTAATGGAATGGTTCAAAGTTAAATTTATTCTTATAGGGTGACTAAGTTCTTACTAATAAATATATTATTTAATAAATTATACATATGAGATTAAATGAAATGAAAATAATTTGTAAAATTTTAAATGGAATGGTTCAAAGTTAAATTTATTGATGCTTAATTATATATATATATATATAGGGTGACTAAGTCTTTACAATAAATATATTATTTAATAAATTATACATGTGACAATAAATGAAATGAAAATAATTTGTATTTCAACTTAAGAAACGTTATGATATAAATGAGATATTATTTAAATTTTGTGCAGAGATGTTGATCTAGTTAAAATATTATTTAATCTTAAAATGTGTTAGAAATAAAATAGCAATTGTTTATAAATAAATAAATAAATTTGTAAAACATTGTTTTAAATAAATAAATGGTTAAAACATTGTTTTAAATAAATAAATGGTTAAGATAATAAAACAAGTGTTGCATGGCAGCGTAGTTCATGCCAAGTTGGAATGGGAGTAAATGAGTGGGTTGCAAGTTGCAATACATGTGGTATTCATTCAGAATTTAGTATTCTCGAATTAGTTTTATTTGAAATTTATCAAAAATTATTAATGTCCGGTACATCAATGGCTGGTTCACATTTTTCATTTTTCATGTCCAACATGTTCCGTGATATACATTTTGCACCCAACACTTCCGTCATATACATTTTGCACCCAACAATTCCGTCATATACATGAGACTGACTAATTTATAAAATATTATAACAATATATAACATTATATAAATTACTATAAATCTTGGTACAATGTTATAATATTCTATAAATTACTCAGTCTCATGTAGATGACGGAATTGTTGGGTGCAAAATGTATAAGACGGAAGTATTGGGTGCAAAATGTATATGACAAAACATGTTGGACATGAAAAATGAAAAATGTGAACCTTGTTGGGTGCAAAATGTATAAGAGGGAAGTATTGGGTGCAAAATGTATATGACGGAACATGTTGGACATGAAAAATGAAAAATGTGAACCTGTCCACGACTCTGTAATTGTTGGGTGCAAAATGTATAGAAAAATGAAAATTAAAAATAAATTTCATCTTTATTATCATAAACAAAATCAAAATTCCAAAATTCTAAATTTACATTTAAAAACGTTAAAAATAATATTGAATAAAATTTAAATATTTGTGTATACTATTCATTAAGTAAAAAGTGTTATAGCATTATATAAATTAATATAAATCTTGATACAATATTATAATATTCTATAAATTACAATGTTATAATATTTTATAAATTACTCAATCTCATGTATATGAAAGAATTGTTGGGTGCAAAATGTATATGACGAAAGTGTTGGGTGCAAAATGTATATCACGGAACATGTTATACATGAAAAATTAAACATGTGAACCCGCGACTCCACCAACCCTAGACTCTGTAATTGTTGACTGCAAAATGTATATGGCCGAAGTGTTGGGTGCAAAAAGTATATCACACAACAAGATGGACATGAAAAATGAAAAATAAAAATAAATTTCACATTTATTATCATAAACAAAATCAAAATTCCAAATTTATATCTAAAAACATTAAAAATAATATTGAATAAAATTTAAATAATTGTTTATACTATTCATTAAGTAAAAAGTTTTATAACATTATATAAATTACTATAAATCTTGGTACAATGTTATAATATTCTATAAATTACTTAGTCTCATGTATATGACGGAATTGTTGGGTGCACAATGTCTATGAAGTGTTGGGTGCAAAATGTATATCAAGGAACAGGTTGGACATGAAAAATGAAAATGTCTATGAAGTGTTGGGTGCAAAATGTATATCAAGGAACAGGTTGGACATGAAAAATGAAAAATGTGAACCCGTGACTCCCTAATTGTTGGGTGCAAAATGTATATGAAGAAAGTGTAGAGTGCAAAGTGTATATCACGGAACAAGCTGGACATGAAAAATGAAAATTAAAAATAAATTTCTTTATTATCATAAACAAAATCAAAATTCCAAAATTGCAAATTTACATTTAAAAACGTTAAAAATAATATTGAATAAAATTATTTAAATATTTGTTTTTACTATTCATTAAGTAAAAAATGTTATAGCATTATATAAATTACTATAAATCTTGATACAATGTTATAATATTCTATAAATTACTCAGTCTCATGTATATGACGGAATTGTTGGGTGCAAAATATATATGACGAAATTGTTGGGTGCAAAATGTAGATCACTGAACAAGATGGACATGAAAAATGAAAAATGTGAACCCGCTACTCGACCAACCCTTGACTCCGTAATTGTTGGGTGCAAAATGTATATGGCGGAAATGTATATCACGGAACAAGCTAGACATGAAAAATGAAAATGAAAAATAAATTTCACCTTTATTATCATAAACAAAATCAAAATTCCAAATTTACATTTAAAAAAGTTAAAAATAATATTGAATAAAATTTAAATAATTGTTTATACTATTCATTTAGTAAAAAAATGTTATAGCATTGTATAAATTACTATAAATCTTGGTACAATGTTAATATTCTATTTATTACTCAGTCTCATGTATATGAAGAATTGTTGGGTGCAAAATGTATATGACGGAAGTGTTGGGTGCAAAATGTATATCACGGAACACACTAGACATGAAAAATGAAAAATGTGAACCTGCTACTCCGTAATTGTTGGGTGCAAAATGTATATGACGGAGGTGTTGGGTGTATATCGCGGAACAAGGACATGAAAAATGAAAAATAAAAATAAATTTCACCTTTACTATCATAAACAAAATCAAAATTCCAAAATTATTTTTATTTAGGACATGAAAAATGAAAAATAAAAATAAATTTCACCTTTGTTATCATAAACAAAATCAAAATTCCAAAATTATTTTTATTTAAGGCTCTGAGGCCTGTTAGGAAAACATTTAAGGCTGTCAGAAACATTTAAGATTGTCAGAACCGTCCAAGGGCCTCGCACTGTGTAAACATTTAAGAAAGAATGTGTGTGGCAGGCTTTGCTTATGTTAAGTACTTAATAATAGTAAAAAATAGACAAACCTTGGATACGCTAGCATATCATACATTGAGATAAATTTAGCTAGCAGAAAATGCTAAGACAAACATTCGAACTAATACTAGCATCAATTCACCTTCGGGCAATGCATAAAAAAATATATGATTCAAAAAGACCATATACGATCAAAAAGTTTGGATATGTGAACATATAAAACATTGGGAATAGTGAAGCCGGCAATAAGACCTCCAATCTGTTATCCAATCAGATTGTGACATATATGGCATTTTTTATTATATAAAAATCAATGATTTTTGTTCCCTAGTTTCAACATTAGATATTATGCACTTATTTGTGGTCAAATGACAAACTAATACCAGGTCAACGAATTATTGATTGCTATAGTCCCTCTATACCTACGGCAGGGACTAATAAGGGGATCACGAGCAAAACCATCTTAAAACTTGATCAAATAAATTAATATAATGTCTTTGTTTTGCTTTAAAATGTCATTTAATTTCATTATGGGTTAGAAATAAAGTAGTAATTGTTTTTGAATAAATGTATAAATTCATAAAATGTTGAGTAAAGCTTCATGTTCATTTGGCCTTATGAAGGAACCTTGGATCTAGATTTGGTTGTTATTTATATTTCAGGTCTTTATGAAGGCTATCAAATCTAGTCTTCACCAGTTTCTTGTGGGACTTTACATGGTTTTTCCCCAAGGTTCATATACTTCTATCTCTTTGTGGCCATTACCAAGACCATTAGTGACTTTTGAAAATGAGGTTCTTGTGGGTCAAGTGTCAATTTCACTATTTGCCAATAGATTTGACTTTATGGATAGTGAATTTTGTCAGATAATGGATGATTTGGTGTCAATTTCATTGGGTAGTGTATTAGTAGAGTAAGTGAGATTGCACCAAGGAGTAAAATTTCCCTACATTTGGTATAAAATATTGGAACCCTCGCGTTCCTATCCCTTCATTTGCTCTAATCGATATTGTCTGGAAGTTTCTCAACTCATTTATGGATTTCTAATGCATTCAAATCTTGGGTTTATCAAGCCAAGGGTGTTATTGTCTATTACGGGCTTTGGGTTTTCCAAGGGTTTTCTAGATTTGGGATGTGGTGTATGTTGGGTGTCGGAGGGGCTTTCACAAGCTACTCAAAATATTGCATGTAATATTGGGTCTTTGCAAGCTAATAATACTATTGACAAGGTATTTTGATTGTCTTAGGGTTCTATTGGATGTTTGTAGGAGGTTGCTTGTGATGGTAATGGTATCCTTTCTAAGAGTGATTTCTAGAAGGTGAAGGCGACTAGTCCTATTGATCTAGATTATTTTGAGAACGACATGAAGACAAAAATATAACCGATATATAATAAGTAAATACACAAAGATAATGCGGAGAACACAGAAATATAGTGAAACCCAACTTCTATTAATGAACAAGAGAGAGAAAAACATTGTAGAACAAAAACTGGCAAAATGGGATAGTTTATCTATGAAAAGAAAGAGATGTTGGCTACGCTTTTTGTAACAATATTTTCATCACACTCCATTGCATGCTTAAAGGGCCTCCTTCACCTCAATTATATATGAAATACTGAGAGGAGAACAATTCCCATGATGCATGTGGGATAAATTGGACTAAGTTTATAAAATTCCATAGGCATGTAAAACACTAGGACTTCACGGGTGGTCACCCATCCTAGTACTACTATAGCCTGAGCGTGCTTAACTGCGGAGTTCTAATGGGATCCGGTGCATTAACACTATGTTGTAGGCATATACATAAGACCACTAGGAAATCATTACATGATGTCTGCAATTAACAAATGAATATGACATTACATTCCATTCCCCATCAAAAGGGTGAATATCATGGTTTATCAAAACCACGGGCTCAAAATGGTGATTCAATGTAAAAGGTGGATGGCCACTGAGATCCATCTAGATGATTCATCTCCCCTTAGGAAGAAATGGTCCTCATTGTATCAAGTTCCCATGGGAGATGGGGAGACTTCTGCTAAATCTAAAGCTTGGTGCATTGATTTCCTTGCTGAAGAAGTTGTATTGCTTAGCTTGTTGAAGGTTCTCATGAACCTGTTGTTGGAGGGGTTGGATTTGTTCAACCAATCTAGTTGCATGATCTATCTGAGTGTGGAAGGACTATGTCGGTGAAGATGCAGCATGCAGAGTATGAAGGGTTCTGTTATAACCTTTCTTGACTGGGCAGTGTGGAGGCACCCCCGTAGGTGCAGGAAGAACACCTTGGTACTCTTCTACAATCTTTTCGATCTGCTTCTATTAGATAGAAAGGTATTGGGTTGAGGTTGCAGTGGTTGCAGTGTCCTTATGTTCACCTTCTGATCGGATTGTGAAGAGGCTAAACTTTGCAGTATGAGAGATTACTTTGTGGCATTGTTTTGGTGGGACAATAGTCGGAGCTACCTTTGGTATCCTGTATAGTTGACCCCCCAGAGTAGAAATGACGCTATGGGATTGAGACTCATAAACAACATGACGCCTCCACATATATGGTTGGCCTAATAAAACATCACAAACTTCCAGTGGGGCAACATCACACAATACCTCATCCTTGAAGGGCTTCATGTTGTAGGACATGTGACACTGTTGGATGACACGAAGATCTTGACCATGGCGAAGCCACCCGATGTTGTATGGTTGTGGGTGTGGTGTTGTTGGAAAATCCAATTGCTTGAAAACCTATGATGATATCATGTTCTTTTGGCTTCTTCTATCAAAAATAAAATGTAGTGGGGTCCCCTTTACCCACATCTGTGAATGGAAGAGTCGCTCCCCCTCCTCGGGATCCTTTTTTGGTTGGATTGTTGTAGTTGTGACAGTAGTAGTGGGTTCTACATCAATGATCTATCTCCTTTTATTATTTTTTGAATCGGGTTCCAAGTCAGGGTTCAACTCTTTGTCTTTGAGCTCGAACACCAATCAGTGTATTGAGAGACATTCATCAATGGTGTGCCAAGGGTTGTTGTGGAACTCACACCACTTTCTGGAGTCTTTATTAGACTTTTCATTACCATTCTTTGGCTGCATCTGAGACTAGATCTCTTGAGGTTGGCCTTCCTTTCTCCGTCCTTCATTATGTGAGTTAGATTTTCCTTTTCCATGATTCTCCCACTTACTCTGTTGCTTGAATTTTTTCTCAATTTTGACTGCATATCGATAAGCAGCTCCTAGTGAGGATATGTCTAAGAAATCCATCTTTGTTTGGATGTACCTATGTAGACCACTGCGGTACTTCAAAACCATGTGTCTCTCAAAGTATTTGATACCCATATTTGAGCACAAGGTATGAAATATGTTGATGTACTTTGACATTGTCTGGTCTCTTTTTTGATGTAGAGTGTTCCATCTCATGTATTGGTCATCATAGTTTCCAACAGGGTATAAATCCTCCTTTAAGGCATCTACAAAGGCCGCCCAAGTGGGTTCTCTCCCAAATAGTGTAGATTCATCCACGATGTATCGCTCCCAGTAACCTTCCCACCAAGCTCTGACATGGGGAAGGGATTTAAGGAGCATGAAGGTGATCTTTTCACTGTCAAATTTTTTTTGGACAGAGTAATAACCTTCGAGCAGATTCAAAAAATTTCTAGGTCATCATCATCTATCTGGCCTTCAAATAAGGGGATATCAAAATTGACTTGTACCTTGAAGGGTGTTTCACTTGGGAAATGGCTTCTTGTTGAAGATGCCTCAGTCATCGCCATTAGTAGTCTTCGAAGGATCTGAGCAAAGTTGTCCATCATATCATTCCTCTATCGCACAAGGGCTTCCTCAAGCAACATCTTGAAAGGATCTCCTACTTTTTCATCTCTCTTTTCTTCTGTCATGGGAGGTCATTGGGGCTGGCAAGAGAAGTTGTTCTCAAGAAAAATTAGCTCGAGACTCAACTCTCTATACCCGGACCTCGTCGGGGACCTGCTCTAAGAAATGACAAGGACCAACCTGCTCTGATACCACTGATCCAGATTATTTTGAGAACGACATGAAGACAAAAATATAACCCATATATAACAATGAAATACACTGAGATAATGTGGAGAACACAGAAATATAGTGAAACCCAACTTCTATTAATGAACAAGAGAGAGAAAAACATTGTAGAACAAAAACTGGAAGAATGGGGTAGCTTATCTTTGAAAGAAAGAGATGTTGGCTACGCTTCATTCACAATAAGCTTTACATCACACTCCATTGCATGCTTAAAGGGCCTCCTTCACCTCAATTATATATGAGAGAGTGAGAGGAGAAAAATTCCCATGATGCATGTGGGATAAATTAGACTAAGTTTATAAAATGACATAGGCATGTAAAACACTAGGACTTCCCGAGCGGTCACCCATCCTAGTACTACTCTATCATGAGCACGCCTAACTATGGAGTTCTAATGGGATCCGGTGCATAAGCGCTATTATGTAGGAATGTACATAAGACCACTAGGAAATCATTACATGATGTATGTTATTAAGAGGGGATATTGATGGGTTTCAATTTACAGTTTGTCAACTGGGTCATGAATAGTGTGTCCTCAATTTCCTTTGTTGTATTAATTAATTGTTTTGTTACTAAGTTTTTTAGGCCTAGTCATGGGATAATGCAAGGGAGTCCATTATCCCCTTTACTATTTCTATTGGTGGTTGAAGGCCTCAATAGAGCTATCTAGGAGGTAAAATGTGTGGGAGCCTTTAAAGGAATAAATATGGGGGCTAGCTTATATGTATCTCGCTTATTATTTGTTGATGATATTATTTTGTTTTGTGATGGTTTGCGTAGGGATTCCCTAAATATTAGAGATATGTCTATTGTTTGTCCGCGGGAATGATGATCAATGTTGGTAAATCTACTATCTCTTTCACGGGGATAAATGATGAAGACAAAACCCTTTTTTAAATATGTTTCCTTATAATCATGTGGAGATTTAATCAAGCATAAAGTATATGGGTGTTTTCCTTAAGCCAAATGATTACACCAAGAGAGACTAGGGTTGGATGATATCTAAATTTGAAAGGAGGTTATCTATTTGGAATAATAGATGGTTATCCAGGGGGGGAACTTTTTTTAATCAAAAGTGTTCTTGAAGCCATTCCAGTGTATTGGGTATCTTTGACCTTTATCCCCAAATGTGTGTTGGAGAAGATTAGAAAAAATAGTTACATGTGTATTTGGGGAAGGGGAAATGAAAAGAAATATTTTCCTTGGGTATCCTAGAAAAGATAGATATCCCAAAATAATTTGAGGCCTAGGATATCAAAAACAAGCATGCTTATGAAAAATCCCTTGCAACAAAATGTGTTTGGAGAATTACTTGATGGGAAGGGATAGTGGAGTAAGTTGGTCCATTAGAAACACATTGAGCCTTAAGTATGGAAGATTAGATAAAATCCCCCAAAAAATCCTTTCAAGATGATTTAGTGATATGTAAGGTTGTGGTGCAAGCATTTCCATTGGTAGGAAAACGGTTGGTTTGGAAGGTTGGTTCAGGAAGGAAAGTTAGAGTGGGAGAGGACCCTTGGGTTGGGTGTGGTGAAATTTTTTGTCTTCCTAGAAATATAATTGATATCATAAGGGAGAGAGGACTATTCTATTTATATCAAGTAGCTAGGGGCAAACCACAATAGACGGAACGAGACCCATAAATCAACTCTAATCTCAAGTATGCTAGATAAATGAAAATGCTAACAAGAGAATGTTAGAATCCTACCTCGTCCAGATGTCTGTAGAAGACCGCAGTTGAGCTCACATCCCAAATATTTATACCTGCAACTTATCCTCAACAACCAAGATATGCAAGCATGTGGAAATCATATATAATGTTAGCATATAAACTAGCATAATCCATTAACATACATAAAAAAATACGCCCATGGAAAGTAATACAAATATTTGTGACATATAATTGGACAATAAAAGAGTATTTCTATTAATGTAATCAACAAAAGTACATAGGTGACAAACTTTTGTAACAGAACGTCTCAGAACCGAGAAACCAAGTCCCTCCAGCTGGGCCTTCACCACTTCAATCCTCCACAAAGGAAATCTCATAAGTAGTAGGAGTCAATAAGGTTCTCCATCTCAATATACAAAGAGCTTGGGGGATGAACATAAGAAGTTCAAACTTTCAAGGACAAAGGGATGTAGACCCAATATGAGGTGAAATTTCTCCAGAGTGTCTTTGCTCTCAATGATGAATTGTCCTCAAGGCTTGTATATGGCTCAATTTATAGCCTTCAAATGGAGTTGAAGGGTCAAGTTAGAGTGTTTCCAGTATATGGAAGGTCAAGGATCATAGATATCGTGACATAGCATAGAAACCCGACATATTTTTTAATTTTTGAGCACAAAACCTAATGTATGTGGGTTGTAATGAAGCAACCTGCATATACATGAGTTTTTTAACTATGGCTTGCGTATATGGAAAAAAAATTGTATTTTTTACTCTAGAGTTAGAAAAAAGGGGAATTTAAGTCTGCAGAGGGAAATAGAAGGCCATCAAGGCAAGATGCATGGAGTGTGGAAAATTTTTCTATATCAAATTCCCCATAATGTGTGAGGTCAGAGGAGTATCTGCGATGGCCAAAATACATTATAATTCCCAGAAGTGGAGTAATGAAGACTCAGCTGGAAGTACTAGTTACTCATGAGAATATTACAATTCATATTGACTCTGTACACATGGATGCCAATCTTAATGACATTATAGATCCATGTGGAGATATATCAAATAGTTGTTCATGCCCATGAATAGGCAATACAAAGTGGACATATTCCATAGGATGTCATAGTCACAAACAAGACACAGTGGAGTCCAGTCTCAAAATCAACCGAAGATATCTATATACAATGGAGTACAATCTGATCTTCCATGGTCACTAAATTCATATAGGTACTGGTCTGATTAATGACAATAGAAGATATGGAGTGCCACTACTGTAAATTGGAGATATTCTACACTATTTGTTGAAGGTGCAAGTCTACATTACGTGAATAAAGGAGTTGAAGTCGAACACAATGAGACTTTGTTTGATTACCGATCATTGAGGTATATTGTTAACAAACACGAGACTACCAATCAATTATGAAAGTAGGTGTCAAGGAACCAAGTACATTTAACAAGTGTGAATAAGGGTGTTGAGGCCGAACACTTGAAGAATCCATCGATCAAGGGACATTGATGTATTCCCAATTTTCGATGGCGAAAGAACCCGCCACTGATGATTGCAAGCCTCTAGGCACTCATAGGACTCTAGATCTAGATTCTAGAATAGATGAGTTGAAGTCGATGGAAGGAGACCCGCTGAAAGGAGAGAATTAAGGAATCTTTCATCATCCAACGTGAGGTATAAAGAAATATCTTGATGATTAGTAGACTATTCACGAACCAACGACCATGTGTGTCTCTCACATGCACTAGATGCAAGTAGTACACAGAAGAGACCCTTTGACTAGGATCCAATCATGAAAACTTCCAACAAAAGTGAGGAAACCACCAATAGGGATAATGGTATCCAAGACACTGCATGAATCCCAATGTGTGAATAGATTTATTTCTGTCGAACACAAGGGAAACCCCCCAGTTAGTGATCGGTGAGGAGATGTCATTTTATGGGTTCAAGGTTACCTAGCAATGATGAAAGTAGGCCCAAGGTGCAAGGTAGGAAAACAACTTCATGTGATTCTGAGATCCACCTATAAGGGGATGGCTGATATGAAAATTCAAGAGTTCTAAGGAATGTACAACACAGGCTTATACTTCCTTTGAACAAGAGAATGAGACAACTGGATAACTCAGACAGTGTAGACTTTACACTAATCATTGACAAAGTTTGTGACACATGAGGCATCAACAAACTATCCATAGGGACTGGAAGAATAACTAGTAGGAGGAGTAGACTCTAAGTAATGAGTTTAGCTTCCTAAGGCCATGCTAAAACCAAACCTTGGATGAAATAGACTCAAGAGTCTGTGCTCTATTCAAAGATGACACGACTTCTGCTGATAGGAGATAATATTTTTTTCCCACCCATTTTTTTTTGTTTTTTCATAGTAAAATAAATTCTATGATATGGGAGAGGAAACTAGTGTGGAAAGTAAGAAACTAGTTCCAAGCAGTGGAACATAGCTATGCTCAATGCAAGGGAACACATGCGGGACATGGACACTCGGGGGGAGGTTTCCTCTATGGTTAAAGGGTGTCAAGTTGCAAAGGATATATGAAAGGCATTGCTTGGATAATGATGACAATTGTTGGGGAAATAGGCTTATGACGAGAAAGCAGAAGCCGGAATTAGTCTCAACAATGCAAGTAGAATAATGGGATGCAATTACATTTTAACCTGAAAAGTGTCATTTTTCATAGATATTAGTCCCCTAGGCCTGAAAAAGTATAAAATAATACCCAGGAGAACTCTTCTAGCCAATGGTGACTAGAGTATTCATTTTTCATAAGTAGTCTACTTGGTCCAAAAAAGGGTTAAACTTATACCAAAATAAATGTCCTTTCAAATCCATTTAAGGAGTGTGAAAGAAACAAGTTCACTCGGTAATCTTTTCGTTTATTCGGTAGTCGGAAAAGAGCTTAACCAAGACTCGGCGGGAGTCCCATAGGTAGTGGTTAGAATTATATTTATTAATCAAATGAAGTTCAAACTCAAATTCATATTGGGACTATAAGGTACTCCCAGACTTATGGAGTAACTTATGCATGGGCGTCAAATGAAAAAAGTGTTCTAACTAGGGTGCCTATGTTGATAAGTCTCTACCACTTAATAACGACACTTCTAGTAGCAGCAACAAGGTTTTGTGTCGCTAAGAAATGGGTTTGTACCTAGGGCATGTGAATTATGGTCATAGGATGATGCAAGAATGCAAAGCGGGGTCAGAACCTATCCTTTATGCGAGTGATGGAATATACCTGCCGAAGGCATAAACGAGTGACAAGACATTGGAAATATGTAAAACACCCTGGACAAAACCACGTCAAACCAAGTCTTACACTGCATTATTAGTCCACATGGTCAAAAATAGGAAAGATAGGGTAAAAATATATAAAGTGGGTAGAAATTATCTACAAATAGTAAAAATAAGAATTTGTCACCATGTCATTTAAGTTTTTCACCCTCATAGTGCTTTTGAGGCAATTTTACCCACGATCTTCCAGTGACGATTTTGGGAGCTACGATCAACATAATCATAAACCGACTAGAACAAGTAAGTGCTTGTCATATTCTCTTCAATTTACATGGTTTAATTGTTAGTTTTAGTCCTCAAATTTTGATATTAAGAGGTCACGTACATAGTTTATTGGGTCACGTACATGATCCCATGTACACGGGAAAAGTGAATCATGCCCATGTATATCGAGCCCTATACGCGACTATCATAATGGTAGCCTGGGTACAACTCCACACACAAGGTTTTTAATATAAAAAAAACTCAAAATTTGATGTTTCCTTTGCAGGATGGTTTTTGAATGGAGAGAAAGGGAGCACGAGGAGGTCGATGTTACAGTGGAAAGAGATATGAGGGACCAACAAGATTTTCAAATATGTGGGGTCTATAAATTTTGGGCCATAAAAGGAATGAGGGCTCAAGTGAGGTTACTCCAAACATTGATAAACTATTGTGATCTGGAGACGGAAGCCTTCAATATCAATGGGAAACCATTGAGAATTGAAGTGGACAATATCTATTTTATCACAAGATTGTCTTGTCGAGGAGAGATGGTAAATATCAAATCCCGAGGACTGGAGGTGGGAGGACTATGGAGGAGTACATTACCACCTACTATGTTGCAAGAACAAAGAAAGTGTGGAGCCAACTCCCTATCAGGGAAATTGAGAACCTGAGTCTGAAGATCATCATACTAGTACTCACACGGATATCAAAGTCGACCTCATTGCGCCAGGCATCAAGGCCACTCATGTTCTATGTTGTGGATTTTTTGATACCCATGGTTTATGATTGGTCTACCTCACTACTGGACAACATGAAGATCCAGTTGACAAAATGAAACTTCGGGAGAATGAGGAACTTCGGGTTCACATCCATTTTGTGTAGTTTTTTCTTTGAGAGGGTTCCAACTCTGAGCCCTAGAGTAGAGATTACTTCACATGGTATACGCGATCCAACCATTTCATGGTGTACCGAGGAGATGAGGCAGCTAGGAGGTGGTAGGGTGCCAACCCCCTACAACAATGAGTTTTTTCACTAGTGGCGACGACAGATCGTAGCCATCGATGAATATCCCTATGAGGGGATTGACTATCGAGGAGACAATGACATGCCATTGCCACCAGGATCCACCTTTGGAGAGATTGGTGAGAATTAGTTTTTATATATTTCATTTTTTTGTGTTTTTCAATTTGATAAACGCAAAAAAAAAAAACACAAATATTTTTGGTATGGTATCATGTATTAATGCTTATTTCCGTACGCAGATGTAGGCCCATGGAGAATAGATGGATATCCATGACATTGGCGTAGGGGTCAAGGAGGTGATATGGTAGGCAGGGATGTGGAGATAGTTCTCCATAATGTGCAGGGAAACATGTATCGTTTGACGCACAAGATTCCTATGGTTCGGGTGGAGGATCTACTAGAGGCAATGCATAGGCATGTGGTGGGTGTACCTCATGCATGGGTGAGACTCTTACAACATCTTGCAAACGCCATAATGTGCTATCATGACACGCATCTGGAACCTCAGGCTTAGATGTCATGCCTATGCAATGTATCGGTCATATATTTATTTTGAGGGCATGAGCCCAATACCATGACACCATGTTTTCTGGAATTTAAAGGATGAAATATAAAAAATATTTTGGTCTTCGGCTTTACTTGCATATCTTACAATGGATGAATGTATCAATGTGTGTTTTCTTTAATTAGTTATGTGACAAATACCAATCTAAAATGTGATTAGCATATGCATCAGATACTTGATTAAAACTTCTAGGGATGCAATTATAAGTAACAAACTCGAAATATCGTTCCAAAAGTCATGCCCGTAGGAAACGTAGGAGTAATGTAGGATCTCTCACTCTGTAACTGACGTTCAATTGATATACAAATAAATGGGAATCCAAGTGAACTTATGAGGATAGAAAGCCATGTGAAATGGCATCATGTAATATATCTATAATGATGTTATACTCAACCACATTATTTGTTGATGGCTCCAAAAAAACGTCACCTGAAGACACCAGTTGTCCCTCAGGTGAATAGATAACCCAAGCAAAGGAAGCCATGTTCTGCATATGATGACTGGCACCGTCTGTGAATCCTAAGTACATCGAAGACTCCATTGACATCTGCCAACCAAGGGAAAACTCAATAAGTAAGTCAGTGACGCAAAAGAAAAAATAAGTATATGCACTAAGATACACTAATATACAAAGGTCACGCCTGAGATTGAACGATCAAGCATAATACCTTTTAAGGTAGAGCCCATTTATGGGATTTTCCAACACATTCCCCTCACAATATTCCAATTCCTATGCTCCTTTATCTAGGACACATTGCTCATAGACTTTGTCAATGAATCTGCAACATTCTTCAAAGTGTCAACCTTTTCCAACAACACCCTCTTTTCCTCAACCATGTCTCTCACAAAGTGATACTAAACATCAATATGCTTTGTCTTTGAATGATAAGTTGGGTTCTTTGCCAGGAATATTGCACTCTGACTGTCACAATCTAATCTCACTGCTTGTTGTACCAACCCAATACCTAAACACAATCTTTGTAACCATACTGCTTCCTTTCTTGCATGAGTGGTTGTCATGTATTCAACGTCTGTAGTTGAGAGTGCCACTACAGCCTGTCTTTTGCTCATCCAAATGATTGCTCCTCCAAATAGGTTAAACACATACCCACTTGTAGATCTTCTGCGATCCAAATCTCCAGCCCAGTGTGCATCAACAAAGCCATGTATGTCCACCACTCTGTCCAATCCCGGTCTTCCTTGGTTAGCACAATCCATAACTGGTGGTACCATGAAGATACTTGAAGACCCTCTTTACTGTTGTCCAATGCTCCTTCCCTAGTTTTGACATATACTTTCTCAAAACTCCCATTGCATGTGCAATGTCCGGTCTAGTACAAACCATTGCATACATCAAACTGCCAACTACACTGGCATATGGAACATGGGACATGTCCTCTTCTTCTTCTTCTTGTGTCTTGGGACACTGATCTGCAGATAACTTTACACCTATAGGAATACGAACCTTGACCGGTTTACTTCCATGCATATTAAACCTCTGCAATATCGTCTCAACATATTTTCTTTGATTCAACCAGAGTTTCCTATTTGCACGATCTCTTTTTATCTCCATTCCCATAATGAAGTTAGCAGCACCGAGATCCTTTATGTCAAATTTGGAGGATAGTTGTGATTTCACCTCCTTGATAACATCCATGTTATTTCCTACCAACAACATGTCATCAACATACAACACTACATAAATGAA